>JAQQSW010022499.1:0-10447 GCA_028646575.1 Pseudocheirus occidentalis
TAACTGTTACAACTTTACTTTCATTTACTCTCATTGAATGTGGTTTAGGGAAGAAATGGAGTAAACTCTAAACTGGGCATCATGCCACACAAGAGAGTAAGGGGCATGGGGCTGAAAGGCGGGATGACTGAGGGGAGGGGAGGGTCTGGGGGAGGGATGCTGGATGCTCACACTTCAATAAAGGGACAGGGACAGGGTATAGAACAGAACAAGGGAATGGGAGGGATATGAATTAGGGACATATGATTACAGTCACAATATGTCCACTATGAAGATGTCCTGTATAATCACACATCCATAGCCTGTACTGAACTGAGTGTCCTTCCAGCGGGGGTGGGTGACAAGGGAGGAATAGAAAGAAGCTAGAATTTAAAGCTCTGCAATACCTGCAACTAAGAATTAAGATATACAGGGGCTGGGGTCGGGACACCCACCCTGCCCTATCAGAAAGTTAGAGAGCAGACCAGGGGAGGGGCTCTACAGTGGGATCTCTGTTTTGGGGTTGGGGTAGGGGAAAGACGGGGAGAAAATCTGTACTTCAAAAATCTCATGAAAATGAATGATGTAAACAAGAAACAAATAAAATTTATTACATAAAAAATAGGATCACCAAGAGTTTGACACAACTGAAACAACTGAACAACAACAAGTACTTTGAAAAACAGACTGTCAAAGGTATATTTAATAAACAATGTGATCTGTTTTCATAATGAAGAATGAAAGACTATATGTCAAAATCATGTATGCTCACGTAAAATAAGTGATTTTTAGCAAAGCAAGGACATAATACATATTAAACTTTTAAAAGGTGTGAAATATTCTATGTCATTAAATGTAATAGTCATACTTTACTATCACAACCCACAATCTTTTAAAAAGGCAACAATGCGAGCTAGGACAAGCAGTTTTGACAATCTCTTTTAAGACAGACTAGATTTAAAAGAAGATATGCATAGAAAGTACACATTAGCCCAGATGCATCAAACTCAGGCAGAAGATCCTGCCAGGTAAGGTATACAAAACTCAGTGCAGCCATAACCAGATTAAAATATAATTGGGAAATGTTTAACAAAATAAATAAAATGCAATAAAATATGAATAATGTTCATTTGTGGTTTTCTAAGTCAATATTGCTACTTGGCTGGCATGGGTTTGTATTTGAATCTGATGTCATTGCTCTAGCCCACCATTCCAGAGTCAAGCTATTTATTATATTTGTCCCTCAGGTTCCTAAAATACTCTGAGGGGTTGGGAGTATCTCTCCTCTAATTCTGTCAGCTTCAGTCTCTATTAATTTTGTTCCCCTCCTTGCTAGCCATCAATGACCGGGGCCCTTGTTCCATCTAATGACTTAGCATCAATTAGCTTTTAGAAAGGGATATTTGCTTTGAAGATGTAACAATAACAAAAGCATGAACATTTCCCCCACACCTCAGGAAGATTCTCCCCCTTATCCCACCTCAGTCTCTGGGGTAAGTTTGGCTCAAACCTAACTCAGTTTCTATATAACATTGATTCCACCAAGTTCCAGATTCAGCATGATTCTGGATGAGTCCTTGTCTCATTAACATTGGCCTGGATCCTGAAGGTCATTCCCAAAGGTCACTTCTTACTCCTCTGGGCATCATTGTTGAGCTGGATGATAATAACCTTGCTGGACGCTGGGATACTGTACAGTACTACTGGTACTGTACTACTGGTCCCCCACTCTCCTGACCTTTTGAAACTCACAAGGTCTAGATCCCCAATGTCTTTACCTAGAATAAAAAAGAACAAACTCAGAGGCCCATGACTCAGGCCCATGTCAGAGCCACATGTCCATCTCAGTGGGAAGAGCCAAAGGCCTATCTATCCAAACCTTTACAGCAGTGGTCCTAACGCTGCAACCCTTTAATACAGGTCCTCATGTTGTGGACACCCCCAAACATAAAATTATTTTTGTTGCTACTTTATAACTGTAATTTTGCTGCTGTTATGAATTGTAATGTAAATCTCTGATACGTAGGATGTATTTTCATTGCGACAAGTTGAAGATAAATAACCCACAGGTTGAGAACTGCTGCATTACAGTGTTGTCTCTCAATGGATACTACAAGCAGAGTCATAGAGTAGCCAAGAGAAAATAGCTCCTTGATAATGCCTTTTTGAAGGCACCCACTGCCAGAGTTAACAATAATAATAGCTAACATTTACATAATACTTACTGTGAGGCAGGCACCGTGCTAAGGCACTTTATCAGTATTCTTTCATTTGATCCTTACAACAACCCTGCAAGGTAGGTGCTGATCATGACCCCCACTTTACAGATGAAGAAACTGAGGCAAGCAGTAGTTAAGTGGCTTGCCCAGAGTAAATGGCCCAGAATAAACAGCTAGTAAATGTCTGAAGCCCAGCACTCTATCCACTAAGACCCCTAGCTGCCTCCTAACCACATGGTTAGCAGATTGCATGGAACCAGTTAGAGAATGTCGACATATGCTCAAGTTTCTCCAGGGCAAAGCACATGAGCACAACTCTCTCAGAAGCAGGCTCTCAAGCCTTTACACAGGGTAGGGGTGATGTCAGAGCCGTTCTGAGCATGGACTAGTCTTTGTTGTACACAAGCCTGAACCCCAGCCACCACCCCACTCCACTGCCAACAAACCCTTAAAAATAAGCTCACTCATAAAAGAGATGACAAGCTGCTCTGGACACAGATCCTTCGAGAGAACCACAAAGGGCAAGTTCGATGAATGCTGAGTGTTGTTTGAAAGGCTGACATTGGCCAACTGTGGCTTTTGGTAAAAACAGGATGAAAAGAATCTCTCTGCTTTAAACTCACCCTCAAGGATGGGAAGCATCCTCCTCCAGAGCAGAGCACAGGGATTTGCTGAAATTTGGGCTCTGCTGGAGCTGGAAGCCCTGGGCTCCAGTAGAAGAGACTACTCGTCAATCAATATAATGGGTTTATAAACTGAAGAGGAGATAGCCTACCTAGGCCCCAGGACTAAGAACCTTGCTTGGACCACTCCCCATACAGCTGAAGAACCAAGTGATAAAGAAAGTTTGAAAGGGAGAAGGATAGAAGAGGAGGAGGAGGAGGAGTGTGGAGGAGTGGGATGTTAGGAAATAAGTTTTTTTTTAATCTGAGGGAAAAAAGGACAGGACCTTAAGATCCTGGACCTCACACAGACACAACACAGACCATCACACTACAGTCAGTTCCTCCCAGATTCCTAACCTCCAGGTCCCAAAGGATGAATTTCCCTAGAGCCCAGCTGGAAAAAAGGAAAAAAGTAACCAGGAAATATAAACCCATTAGCACCAAATTCCACCTTTTTTTGTAGACAACTTATCACACAGAAACTCCTTAGTCCCCCGACCCAAGCCTGACTCAGACAGGCCTCTATTCCCCCAGGAATTTATGTTGTATCAGGAATCACTAAACATGAAAGGAGTAAAGAGGCCTTGCTCATAAGCCAATTCTTTTATCATTCCTGCAAAACCATTCTATAGGTGCAGCATGAAACCAACGGACTTGCCCATAAGAGACCTAGATCTGAATCCCAGATCCATCACTTATTAGCAGTGTAACATTGAGCAAATCGTTCCTCTGTGACTCAGTTTCCTCATCTGTAAAATGAAGGGATTGAACTAATGGTCTCTATGGTCCCTTCTGGCTCTAAACACACACTTCTGTGACTTCACCCTACCACTTATTAGCCAGGCCACAGTGTTCTTACATGCCACCCAGTCAATAGACCAATCACCCATTTATTAAGTATCCACTCTCGGCTAAGTGCCAACAGTACAAAAATAGCAAAAGACAATCCCTATCCTCAAGGAATTTACAATCTAAATCTACGCAGGGTGAGAGTGGCCTGTGCGTCCCAGAGTGGCAGCATCAAAGGTACAATGTCTATTGGTGCCAAATAATGTATTTGTTCTCAGTCACTGCCACACTGTCTTCTACTGTCAAGAGGGTCTATTGCTTAGCATCCCCCACCGCTGATCTCTGAAACAGTCTTCCTTCTTTTCTCTAATTTGCTTCTGCCTTTTCCTTTCTGACTCCCTTCTTTTTATTCTAAGGCCCACCATAGTAACCTCTCATTGACCTTAAGGGAATTTTCTTCTGGTCACAGAACAGAATCCAAATTCCTTCATTAGCCTGGCACTCGAGGACTACCTCAATCTGGTACCACCTACCTTTACAGCCATATTTCACATTAATTGCCTTCATAGCACACTGAATAAATTGCCACCTTCTGTATACTTCCTGAGCGTCATCACCCAGGATATTTGCTCACATTATGCGGTCTATCTGAAATGCCCACACCCCCATATATTGAAGTGCTAATCATTCCGAACACAAATCGAAGCCTACTATTTTTCATTTTCTTAATTTTTTTTTCCATGTGTTTTCTTCTTTTGGTCTGTATCTTCTTTCATGACATGACTAATATGGAAATATGTTTTACATGATTTTGCACATGTATAACCTATGTCAAATTGCTTACTGTCTCAAGGAAGGAAAAGGTAAGTAAGGAATGGAGGGAGAAAATTTGGAACTCAAAAATAAATTTTTAAATGAATGCTAAAAATCGCCTTTACATGTAAATGGGAAAAAAATTTATTTTTATATATACATATTTTTTATATATATATTATATTTATATATATTTTAAAAAAAATGTATTTATTTATTTTTAGTTTTCAACATTCATTTCCACAAGATTTTGAGTTCCAAATTTTCTCCCCATCTCTCCCCACCCCCTACCCCAAAATGGCAAGTATATTGATTACTCCTTCCCCCAGTCTGTCCTCTCATATATCCCCCTATCCGTTCTCTTCCCCCTTTCCCCCTTACTTTCTTGTAAGGCAAGATGGATTTCTATACCCCATTGCCTGTATATCTTATTTCCCAGTTGCATGTAAAAACAATTTTTTAACATTCGTTTTTAAAACTTTAAGTTCTAGATTCTCTTCCTTCTTCCCTTCTCACCTACCCCTACTGGGAAGACAAAATATTATTTTTTTAAAAGAAATAAATAGCCATTTCAAAACCCAAAGAAGAACAGAAGAGGCTTTTTAAGAAAAAAAAAGGCTATTTTAAAAAAAGCTTTAAAATAAAGTTCAATCAATACCTCTCCCATGAAGCCTTCTTTAATCCTTCCAATCAGAAATTATTTTTTTCCCTCCTCTGGCCTGGGTAGAGCTTTATATGCAGAAACAATTGAGTAGAAAAATTCTTGGATGTGGAATCAGGATAGATCTTAGTTTAAATCCTATCTCAAATACTTACTAGTTCCATGACCCTGGGTAAGGCACTTAAGTTCTGTCTGACTCTGTTTTCTCATCTTTAAAAGGGGATAACAACAGAAGCTACCTTCTAAGATTATTGTAAGGATAAAATGCAAACCTTAAAGTACTGTATAAATGCTACTCTTAAGCCAGTTCTCAGTATTCAAGTTGTTTTTCTATGTTATATATATTTATGTGTTATATGTGTGTGTTTATATGTACTAGATACATACTTTATGCTGGTACCATATCCTAATTGCCTTTATTTCTTCTCTTTCCACTAGTGCGTGCTTTAGACTTATACAACAATGGTTTTGTGATCCTGTCAATGCAAGTCCTCCTTCCATAGGGACACATGGAAACCCATTTACACCTTCCCATCTCCTGAGATCTTGGCCCATGTTTTGCAATAAATACCCTATAGAGGCTCTAGCCAAAAAGTGGAGGTCATCTTCAAGATCTTTTTTTACATTACACGGGTACCAGGACAACCGCTCATCATCCCTCTTGTTCAATGCATGACCCTTCCACCTCCTTTTCCAATTTTATCCTGATTGCTGGAAACATGAAAGAGCCTCCTTCGTGTCCATCCTGTCTCTCCCGTGAGAGAGAGTAGAGAGATGGATGCTCTGCACAAGGAGAGCGCTCTGCTACCCTTCCTAGATCACTGGATTTGGAATCAGAGAGACCTAAATTGGAATCTCACCTCAGATACTTACTAGCTGTGTGACCCTGAAGAAGTCACTTAACCTTTCTCTGCCAAAGTTTCTTCCCCTGAAGACGAGGATAATAATAGCACTAACTCAGTGAGGATCAAATGAGAGAGCGCAGGTGAAGTGCTTTGTGAACCTGAAAGTCCTATTTAAATGTGGGTTATTACCGCTGTCATCATAGTACTCTTAGTAGGAGAAGGAATATTTGTCGTTGCTCAGTCATTTGCAGCTCTCCACGACCGTATGGACCACAGTGCATCAATAATAGGGTTTTCTCGGCAAAAAACACTAAAGTGATTTGCCATTTCCTTCTCCAGGTCATTTTACAGATGAGGAACCAAGGCCAAGAGAGTTAAGTGAATTGCCCAGGGTCACACATTGAGTAAGTATCTGAGTCTGAATCTGAACTCAGGTCTTCCTGACTCCAGGCCCAGTACTCTATTCACTGAGCCATTTAGCTGTAGTAGTAGAGGAGCAGAAGCAGCAACAACAACTTAATAACATATTTGTTCAATTGGATCTTTTCCTTCTCTTTGCTTGTCTTTCTTTGTTTTCTTATTTGAGGGGTGTGTTTTTTGTTTGGTTTGGTTTGGAATTTTTTTAATTGAGAGCTGAAAGTTAAGTCAGGGATTATCTAGCCCAAATCTCCTATTTTGTTTTTAATTCTTTTTATTGATGCCTTTTGTCCTTATGTTGCAAGCACTCTAAGTGACTTGTGACAAAGAAAAACAATTATGGAGAGCACCTAATGCAGTGAACACATTGGACAACATACACAATATTCAGCCCCTGTCACTGCCCAGCCCTCTATTGCAACTTTTTTTGTTTCTTATCTCTTCTGTCTCCCATTAGTTTCCCCATGTTCTTTGGTTCTCACTCAGAAACACTGGCAATCAGTCTGAATCACCACCAAATCTCATCTTTGGGAAGGAACTTACAGGCCAATTGAGCCCCCCTATAACTGAGCAAGAATTAACCTCTACATTATCCTCCAATAAATTGCCATCCAATCTTTAATCTTTACTTCCCGATGCCCAGTGAGGGAGCTCTCTACCCAGGAGGCAACCCATTTCACTTTCCTTCTAGATGCTTAAACAAACAATTGCAGCATATTAAGTATAACCTAGGAATCTGACTCTTTTTAGCTATTTATGAGTTGTTGGATATTCAGAAGCGGCTTTAATATTATAAGTTGTTTCTGTCTATTTCTGGGTCTAGAGTTTCCAACTGTTATGGATACCTAAGCATTCTAGAAGGTTGGATGTCAGATAGTTGAGGCTGCATTATGCCAAGGAGGTACATAAGAATTGTATGTAACCCATGACCCAACATCCCAAGATCTGAGCCTGCAAAGAACAGGTTCAGTCTCAGGAGTGAGTCTCCAATATCACTTTGTTTTCATTCATAATGCCCCTAGGCTTAAAGTCATTTCAGGATATAACACGTCAAGTGATCAATACACATGGAGGAAAGAGGTCTCACCTCCCATACAATCACTCAGAGTAAAAGAAGACGTATATCAGGTACAGGGGAGCGTTTAGCTACTCCACAGAAAATGGAGAAAACATCTAGGTGATTCATAGTAGTCTACAGTCAATACATTTCCCCTCCCTTCTCCAGTGAATCCTACCTTTATTTCAGAGATAAATATCTTATCACCCCAAAAAGCTACCTAGGAATTCTCTCCCAGATTCTATAAAGTTGGATTTTGAGATGCACTTCTTTCTCTAAGAGGTAGTCCCTGCCCAAGAATTCCTTCCCTCTCCCTAGATGACTGAGTCCCATAATTCTCAAATGTTACCAGTGACACACTAAGTGACAGCACTAAGGCTAGTGCTGCCCAGTACTACTTTGTCTTTCTCAATAAGGCTAAATTCCAGGATTGCACTGGCCAGGAACTTTCTCATCTTCAGTCTAGGAGACCAAGGTTCAGAAAGTCCCGGCATTCCTTCAAAAATCAGGTTCAGGACCTCTCACCACTCCACAGCTGCCACATGGTGTGAACATTTGTACCTCTGCTACTACTTCTTCAGGGATGGGTCCAGGCACTCAGAGTCCCGGAACCTGAAGTCCAAGAATTCCTCTTGGCTGCCTTGGCAAAAACCTATACAACTTCCTTGTACTCTTGCTCAAGTAACAGTAACCAACTGGGGGATGGGGTAGTGAGCAGGATTTCTACGTCTGTTTTTCTTTATTCTTCTCTTCAAAAGGGGGAAACGTACAAACAAGGGCAAAGTTGTTGATGAAGATTCCCTTTTACAATAGGACAGCACAAAAGGATGCCCCTTCCAAAAAAAATCCCAGTCAGCCAGTTCATCTCCAGTGGTTCCATACTGTCAAAACAATATAGTTAAAAGAAACAGTAAAGTTGGAATCAGATGACCTGAGTTCAAATCTCAGTTCTACTACTTGTGACAATGTTTGGGAAAATCACTTAACGTGTCTGGGCTTCCAGTCTTCTTCATCTTTAAAAGAGAGGGAAGGAAAGGGGGACTAGATGACCTCTAACATAGTTTCATGCTGCAAATGTATAAATCATATGAAACTCTTAGTCCTAATTCTGTCCTCAGTGGTGCCCAACAATTTACTCTTGAGCTGGGAAACTAGCATATAGTTTTAAATCTATTAGAAGGATGTATCAGTTTCAGATTTTAGCAATTTTGCTGATTGGAAAGGGCAAAGACAAACACAAGTGGGAAACTTATATTACTTATATATATATATATATATATATATATTATTTATACATTTTTCTGCTTTACATAATATATATATTAATACTAAAAAATCAGCCTGAAGAGACAACATACTTATTCAAGTCAAAATCTGTCTCAGTGCTTTGTTTTCAGGCTGCTAATTTGAATATGAACATAAAAACTTTGGAGTGAATTACTAGGGAACCCTGAACTCCAAAACTCTTTTGTGATAATCAGACAAATGTATATTACCTAGTTATGGCTTAGCAAAAATGGAATTTAATCACCATAACTTAGAATACTGTCTCTCACCAACTCTGAACTAGAAATATTGGTGTAAGAAAAAACATCAGGGCCTGGTATACCCAGGACTGTGTTGATAAATGTTTAAAAATCAGCTCTCCAGGAGAAGGGGAAAAGGCATGCACAACACACTTTTAAGTTTGATCAGTATTATTAACATTTTATCCATTACTTTCTTAGGTCTGGACTACCAACAAAAGTATAAATCAAGCCTGAGTTGTAGCATTTACCAATTTTCCCTGAAAATGTAATAAACTGGCTCTTGACTTGAGCTGGCTACAGGACATTCTTGGTTTTACCTCTCTGCACTGTCATCTGCTGCTTGGGAGATGGAAACCCCTCAGAGGCCAGTCAAGGAGGCAGAACAGGAAAAGTCCTTGTAATTCTCAGACTAAGGGTCTCTCCTGTTACTTGCCTGGTACCCTATCAGCAAAGAGGCCAATCACATTGATGGAGAGGTTCATGCAATGGAGACATTCAGTTGAGTAGCAGCATGGCAATCCAGCTAATAATTAACCCAGGTTAGTAGTGCATAAAGCTACCCACACAACACTGATGTCCACCAGTGGATTTGTGAAGTCAATCTCCAAGAAAATACAACAAAGTCTACAGTTCCAGAGTTGTGATTTGCCCTAGCCATATGCATTCCCTACACATGTGCCTCACTGCCATGATATTTTAAGATTATACCCACCCATCCTGATGGACACTGTGTGAGGAGTTCTTCCAATATCATTATAGTTTTCATATCCTTTGTGGTCCCAGATACCATATCCTTGAAGCTATCTAATTCATCAGCATCTTTTTTTAATATGTGGCAATAGAATAAATATATTCTGAATAAAATATTATAGGATCGATTGACCAGGATAATGAGACTATTGCTACCTTTATCCTGAACACTATATACCCATTAGTTCACACTAACTTATTTTGACTATCATTCTAAACTGTGGACTTTAATTTGTGGCCAAGCAAAACTTCCAAGTTTTGTTTGGAAATATATCAGGTACAGGTATATATATTTTGCATATTTTCCCCACACAAACTGCTACCTAGCCACATCATAGGATCAGAGAATTGTGTCATTGATTTTTTAGACCAAAATAAGATTTTTCCATTTATTGTTTTTGATAAATTTCATTTTGTTAAATTTGGTCTATTATATTAGCTTGAATACAGATTCTGCCATCCAAGAAATTAGCTGCCCTCCTTGATTTGGGTTGTCTAGCACAGAGTATGTGTTTAACATGCTTTTTCTTTTATTCATTTCATCTACCCCTTCACAGATTTGATGATCATTCCATTAGTATCTCCTTTCAAATTAAGTCAGATCAAGTTTTTTTTTTATTTTATTTTCTTGGCTACATCATTCATTTCCACAAGGTTTTGAGTTACAAATTTTCTCCCCTTTTTGTCCCTACCCCCCAGCCCAGAACATTGATCCCACTGTAA
>JAQQSW010022500.1:0-10447 GCA_028646575.1 Pseudocheirus occidentalis
GAGAAATGAGAATGATGCAAGAAAATCATGAAAAGAGAGTCAACAACCTGACTGAAGAAAATTATACCTTAAAAAATAGATTAACTCAAATGGCAAGCGAAGCCCAAAAAGCCAATGAGGAGAAGAATGCCTTAAAAAGTCAAATTTGCCAGATGGAAAAAGAATCTCAAAAGCTTTCTGAAGAGAATAATTCCTTCAGAATTAGAGTGGAGCAAATGGAAGCAAATGACTTTATGAGAAATCAAGATACTATTAAACAGATCCAACCAAATGAAAAAATAGAAGGCAATGTGAAATATCTCCTTGAAAAACACACTGACCTGGAAAATAGATCCAGGAGAGACAACTAAAAAATTATTGGACTACTTGAAAGCCATGATCAAAAAAAGAACCTAGAAAGCATCCTTCAAGAAATTCTCAAGGAAAATTACCGATATTATAGAATCAGAGGGCAAATTAGAACTTGAAAGAATTCACCGATCACCTCTTGAAAAAGATCTGGAGTTCCCAGATGAAGGAGCAAGTATTACAAGCTGCCAAGAAGAAAGAATTTGAATACTGTAGAAAGACAATCAGGATAACCCAGGATCTAGCAGCTTCTACATTAAGGGATCAAAGGGCCTGGAATATGATATTCCAGAGATCAAGGCAGCTAGGATTAAAACCAAGAATCACCTATCCAGCAAAATTGTATATAATGTTCCAGGGGAAAATATGGTCATTCAGTGAGGTGGAGGACTTCCAAGCATTCTTTTTTTTTAACATCCTTCTTATGCTTTTATTTGACCTTCACGATGCATTTTTAAAAACTTGTTAGAGATAAAAACTGTGTTAAGGATGAGGTGGATTTTTAAATTAGATGTTTCTATTTGCAGCAAGTCCTGAAAGGACTGGTGACTGGGAGGTTGGTGGTGACCGCACAATGAAGAGAGACTCAGGGACCTGACAAGGAAGAATGATCTGGGGAGAAGAGTGATGGCTGATATCAGAGGCAATAGGCACTTGCAGGGTATTTATTGCTTCTAGATGGTCTCTCTACTGATCAGCAGAGGAAACTTTACTACCTTTCCAGAAACACCATCTAAAACCTCTGCTTACTTTTCTCCCTGTCCTATGCTTTCTACCTGAGAACCAAAGGGCAAACAAAGTGGGGTAAGAGGAGTCAGGTAGGGAAAAGGGTCCAAGATGTATTTTCCCTGGGCTTGTAAATGTATCATCATGGCTCATGTCCCAGGAGCTACTCTTAATTTCTCAGGCTCATAAAAGAAAACAAAATGAAACTACCTGCTCAAGAGCAGCCTACCTGAGGCTTATCCATTTTTTTCTTTTATATGTGAAGGTCTTTCCCCACAAACCCATTTATTTCTACAGTGAGGATGTATATCTGCCACAAACGTCACTTGTTAGTGAGAAAGTTTTCATATCTGACTCCTGATCTCTTTGGATGCAGGAGTAAGAAGGAACCCAGGGATCTCCAGAGGCTCCCTAACTAAACTGTTCTGGCAGCAAAATCTCAGCTGGGGACCAGACCACTGATGTCAGGCTGTTCTATGGCATCACTAATCAAATGCCAGTCTGAAATGTAAAATGTACTTGCCATTTTTTTCTCTTCTGGACAAGCAATGACTTTAATCAAAAGGATGTTCTGTTTGTTTTTGTTTTTTGTCTTCTGGGAGTTGAGTATGCAGGATTCCTGCATACCTAGGCCCAGAAGGAAGAACACCAAACATTCATCACACTAAAACTAGGGAATTAACTTAATGCAGGCCAACTACCTGGAGTCATTAGACATTCTCCCAGGAGAACTTCCAAGCATTCTTGATGAAAAAAAAACAGAACTAAATAGAAAATTTGACATTCAAATACAAGAAGCACAAGAAGGTAAACACAGAAAAGAATTCATAAGGAACTTATCAAAGTTGAACTATTTACATGCCAGCATGGAAAATGATAACTATAACTTATGAAACTTTTCTCAGTATGAGGATAGTTGAAGGGAATATAAATCCGTATATATGTATACATACACATATGTCTATATAGGAGGGTATATATGCATATGAATACATATGTGAGTGTGTGTATATATGTGTACAAAAATAGAGGGCCCAGGATTAATTGAATACAATGAGATAATATTTTAAAAGGTGAAACTGAGAGGTGGGAGAGGAATAGTATGAGAGGAGACAGGGAAAGACAGAATGGGGTTAATCATCTCATATAGAAGAGGCTAGGGATAATTATTACAATGGAGGAGAAGAACAGGAAGGCAAAAGGGAATGCGTCAACCTTACTCTCATTGAAGCTGGCTTAGGGAAGGAATGACATACACTCTAAACTGGGTATCTTGGTCCACAGGAGAGTATGGGGGAAGGGGATGAGAAGGGGGATGATGGAGGGGAGAGCAGGTTGAAGGGGAGGATTGTTAGAAGCACACACTTCTGTAAAGGGACAGGGACAAAGTAGAGAACAGAACAAGTTGGGGGTGGAATAGGAAGGAGGGAAATATACAGGTACTGGGGTAGGGAGATCCATCTTGCCCTACCAGAAAGTCAGAAGGGTGATGGGGGAGGACATAGGAGAGAGCAGATTGGAGGAGGGGGTATACAGTGGGATCGCTGTTTTGGGGTTGTGGGTAGGGGAAAGAAGGGGACAAAATTTGTAACCCAAAATCTCATGGAAATGAATGATGTAAACTAAAAATAAAAGTTAAAAAAAAGAATTTAATCAAAGCTCATAATACCTACAATGATTGATTTGTCTGGTGTCTGGCTGCTTTGTAGGAGAGGGGGGTAAAGGCAGATAACTAGGGGCAGAAAGTCTAATAATTTATCAGGACATTTATCTGCCTATCGTTAAGAGACAGAAACACTGTGTACTTGTCTATTCCCAGAGTATATTATTGCATAAACGCACACTTTCTTTTTTGTCTTTAAAGTTTTGCCTTTTTTAAGAACAACTACAGATAATGTCTTTAACAGTATGTAATATTGCAGTTTTATACAGTTTGACATCTTTTCAAAACCTCTGTATTTTCACAGATAAAAAAAATGTCTTTTGCTATTTGGAAAAAAAAGAAAGCTAAAAATAGATTAATTAATAAAAAAATACAGATTCCCATTTTAAAAAATCTTCAGAGAAGTCAAGAAGAATGAGGGTTGAAAAAAAGGTCATTAGCCTCAGCAATTCAGAGATCATTGGTAATTTGGGAGAAAGCAACTTTGATTGAATAATGGGAGGTGGAAGTCCAACTGTAAAGAATAAAGAAGAGAGTGAGAGAAAAGAAGCAGAGGCCTCTCTTACAGATGGCCTTTTCAAGTGATTTAGCCACAAAAGGGTGAAGGATGAAAGCTCCCAGAGATGGATGGATCAAGTGGGGTTTTAGGGGTTTTGGGGGGGAGGATTATGGAGAAATGGGCATGCTTGTATCCAGTAACAAAGTGCCAGTAGACAGGAGAAGCTGAAGAGAAAGGACAGAGTGGGGATGATCTGGGGGCAATCTACTGGAGAAGATGGGTTGAAGTGGGGTAACTTGTGTAGCTAGAGGGGTTTGTCTTGGCAACGAGAAGGGCAACCTCTTCAAAAGAGACAAAGGTGAAGGCAGAGAAATAGAAATCACCTGGTTCATGTGATACAAAGGGAAGGGGATGGGGGGTGAATGGCTTCAATTTTTTTCAGTGAAATATAAGGTAAGGGTCTCAGCAGAGAGGGTGGGGGATGGGGTAGGAGGAGCCATGGAAGGTTTGAGGAGAGATGAAAAGCAAAATAGAAAGTGAAAATTAAAAAAAAATCTTAAGAAATACAGGTTTAGGAACAGAATGAGTAAACAGTTTTATTTTCAGCAATTTGAACAATTTCAGCAACCTAGCATCTGTCTGTTTCGTGCCTCTGGTGCATGGCTAAATCACAGTCCTTGGACTGTAGTCTCGCAGATCTCATGCATGGTGCTTTCTTTCCATGGTTTTCCAGAACTCTCCTCTTGGTCTCTAGCTAAGCTTCTGGTAGTGGCAGCATCCTCTTCTCCTTTCTATCACTGTCTAGCCTCCCAGGGGTCCATCCCCTCTCTTCCAGACTGGCATGCCTCCCTCCCAACCCCCACTCCGTGCAGGCTTCAGCTTTCCTCCTTTAGGGACAGGCAGGGTTGTTTTTGTTAGTCACAGACTGAACTTAGTTCATCACAGTCAGAGCAACTCCCCTAAGGCTAGAGTAGGGAGCTATATTGGAGATTTTTCTGTTGTCCAGTGGACAATGTCTCTAATACCCTTTTACATTCAAAATATAAAATTGTACAGAAAAGAATGAAAAAGGTTTCAAAGACTGTCTCTTCACTTTCTAGGCTATCAGGGAGGATAAAATGTTTCTTTAAAAATGGGAAAATTATATCTTCTGTGTGAAAAACAAAGAAAAGGAACTTGAAGAGACATTGGAGAATCCCATCCTTTGTCATACAAAAGAAAAGGGTAGAAAGACTCCTCAACCCTTGAGACTGAGACAAATAGGAGGTCCTTCCTGAAGAGGAGAGAAGGAGTACTCTGAAGAGGAAGCATAAACATGTCTTAAGAGAAATGCTAAATGCTTTTTTTTTTTTCCAAATAATGATGTGGATTTACAAGTTCCATCGGGTGAGATGTTATCCAGAAAAATTCAAAGGAAGAAGAGACAAATAGTGGTGGCCGATGATAGTACTTTCTTTCCCTTCAATGGTTATCTTCCCTTTTACTCTTGTATTTGCCTAATTATTTACATGTTGTTTCCATCATCAGAATTTAAGCTCCTAGGGGCAGCTAGGGGGTGCAGTGAATAGAGTACCGGCCCTGGAGTCAGGAGGACCTGAGTTCAAATTTGACCTTAGATACTTGACACTTACTAGCTGTGTGATCTTGGGCAAGTCACAACCCCAATTGCCTTGCCTTCCCCTCTTCAAAAAAAAAAAAGAATGTAAGGCAGGAATGGTTTTCCCTTTTTTTGTATGTCCAGAGCATAGTAAGCACTTAAAGATTATTCACTGACTGATTGAAGCAAGTATTTGTTAATAATAACAACAGGGAGGACTGTTTTCTTCCTAGGGCATATATTAAAAAAAAATAACAGAGAGCCTTTTAGTACTTTTCATAATGGATTACCACTACTGATTTTTGGTGAGACAAGCAAGCTCCAATGACATTGTAAGGGGGGACTGGGATCTAGAAAGCTGTCCCAAAGATCACAAAGTCTTGGACAAGAAATTGAAGACCTAAGGGACATAACGATTCCTTATGTCACCCTATCCCAATCACTGCTGCCTATCATACTTTAGTGATTCAAGAGAGAAAGTCATATTTTGGAAAAACAAACAAAAATGAAATAAAACCTAGAAACCAAGGGATATATGTATATGTGAAGAACCAAAAAGTATGCGTTCATGTGTGGTGGTGGTGGTGGTGGTGGTGGTGGTGGTGGTGGTAGTGGTGGTGGTGGTAGTGGTGGTGATGGTGGTGTGATGGTGGTGGTGGTGGTGGTGGTAATGGTGGTGGTGGTAATGGTGGTGGTGGTAATGGTGGTGGTGTGGTGGTGGTGTGGTGGTGGTGGTGAGTTGACTTAGAAGGTAGTGTCTGAGAGTGAATTTTGGATTTCTGGATCAACACTAAAAATATAAGGAGGATAAGTGTCTCATCAGAGACAGAGAAAACTGCAACCCCCCCAAAATCCACTTATTGTTGGTAACTTTTGAGAGAACTATTTTAGTAGAAAAATAAGGTAAAAAAAAATAAAGCGAAAGGAATAGAAACAAATGGAGGATGAGGAAGTAGACATAGCTAGTGCAGACTTTTTTTCAGCAGGTTTATCAGTCAAAGATATGAGAGATATAAAATGATAGTTTTCATGAATGACATAATCAAATTAAAGGGTTTTTTGAAAAAGGATTTGGGAGCCTTGGGTATGTTTATCAGGAATGGGGAAGGAGCCACTTAAATGAAGAAAAGGATAGAGAAAGAAAGAGAGAGAAAGAATAATTAATAGGACAAACTCCTTGAGGAAATAGGAGAGTATAAGATTAACAGTGTGGATTGAAAAGTGTTGAATATCTATAATGTGAGGACTGGACGAAGAAACTAATTATTTTTAACTTGGACAAGGGGAGATTCAAGGGGACATGACTTTTTAAAATATTTCAAGATCATGATATGGACAAAAGCAGTAGATATTGTGTGTAGCTACCCAAGGACAAACTAGGATCAGTTGATGGAAGTTATGGGGAGGTAGATTTTGAAGAACTCCTAAATGTAACTACTAAGCAGGGTTTTAAAGTTTCTAGCGGTCAGGATAGAGAATGATATTGAAAGTAAGAACCACTTACACGTACGTCCTGTGATTTACTCAACTAAACCCAGTCCCCTATACTCTCAGAATGCAGTTTAGTTGTTGTTCAGTTGCATCAATAATGTCTGACTCTTTGTGATCCCATTTGGGGTTTTCTTGGCAAAGATAATGGAGTAGTTTAATGTGGGGAGCCCTGAGAAAGAATCACCTGCCCAGAGATTGCATACAAAGAGATGGGACTTCGGGAATGGTGGAAAATAGAAAGCCAATTTTATTATCCTGCATCCAGGCTTTTATAGGATGCTTTCTAATTGTTTTCCCCTGAGGACATGGCACACTCTTTTATCCCAGGTCGTGGGTATAAACCACATTTGTCTGGAGGACATTATCCTCACACCTATGTGTTTGAGCTCTTTCCTGGGGGATGGGGAACCTATCCAGGTTTGGTAGCAGACTTTTCAGCTGAGAGGCCTTATTAAGTCATCAGGATCAGAGTCCCACTGACTGACCTGTGGTCCTCTACAGTTTGCCATTTCCTTCTCTAGCTCATTTTTACAGCTAAGGAAATTGAGGCAGAGTTAAGTGACTTGCCCAACATCATATAGCTAGTAAATGTCTGAGGCCAGATTTGAACTCATGAAGAAGATTCTTCCTGACTCCAAGCCCAGTACTCTATCCACTGTACCACCTAGCTGCCCTAACACAGTTTAGGCAAACTCTTGCCCCATTAATCATTCACCTTACCTCCCTCTGTCTCTCTGTCTCCCTCTCTGTCTCTGTCTCTCTCTTTGTCTCTCTGTCTCTCTGTCTCTGTCTCTCTTTCTCTTTCCTTTTAACTTAAAAGTTTTTACCATGCCCTAAAAACATGCCCAAATCTTCTGAAGTTCATTATAGCCTAGCCACTAACATCTGTTGCAGGGGGTATAGCATGGAAATTCTATGAAGAACTTCATAGCATCCTCCAAATCAAGTCAATATATATCCCATATATTCTCTGTGACTTCAATTCAAAAGTGGGCACAGGAAAAACTGAAGAAAGATCTATCAGAAAATATGGCTTAAGAAAGAAAGGGGTCAAAAACTGAGACATCATTTGGAAGTTTCATGTCAGTGCACCATCAATGCTTTGTTCTAGAAGGGAATAAGAAAATGTTGAATATAGGGAGCACTGAGCACCATCACACAAAAAACAAAATTAGCTAAATCTTAACAATAAGAAAATTCCTGGTTATTGATCATGGACTTGTATCTGAATGAGTTTTCTTAGGGTAGTAAGTTCATAGACTAGGATAAAAATAAACACAAAATTAAGAAGTATTTAAAGATGAGAAGATATTTTGATATACAGGAGCTCCAAGCTCACTTCTTTCAATAAACTATTGACTCTGAAAATTGGGAAATGGATATAATTAAAGTTAGTGACTTTGTCTCCATTTCTTAGAGAAGTTTAATTAATAGCTGTGATATAACAAACACCGAATTATCCCCGAAGCTCACTTAGCCAGGCCAAATCTTAGCTTCTTACCAAGTGGAGAATCAATGATAATACTCATTGAAAATATAAGCTTGTTTATACAACATTGAAGCCAGAGACTTTCTTTCTTTTTCTAAGTGTGACCATTCAGCACTTAGCATAGGATCGGCACATAATAAGTAATCATTTTTTCTGACCAGCTGATCCATAATAATTATACTTTTTATTTTTATTTTATCTTATGTCAAATTCTCTCCATGAATCCTTCTACCCTTAAATTCTGGTGCTTGTATACATTTATACACATATATGTATCCAGATAGGTAATAGATAAATATATACATTTATATCTATATGTATGTATAAGTATGTATAATACGTGCACATATATGTGCATTTATATTGTTGTTGTTCATCCTTCATGCTCCAGGAGGACCAAAATGACATCACAATGTTGGGATCAAGGGATGCCTTTTGACTTGTGGGCAAATTGGATTTAAGTGAGACAGAGTTGCTTGGAAGTCACTCTCTCTTCCAGAGTCTTTGGAGCCCATTGAGAAGATAAAAATCAAGACAACTGATGATGGCCCTGGAAGCAGTGGATGACCTTGGCATCTTCAGTGTCTTATCAGGCTCTGAGAACTCCAGCATCTTCTTCCACTGCCTTTGTGGCTCATTGAAACAAAATGTTCGTATCTGCCTGCTCTGGTGGGGAAGTTTTCACATGCTTGGGGTAGATACCCACCTAACTCACTGAAGGTCTTGAAACCTATTGGTTACTCTATACTTGGTTTAACTTGTTGGCCAATATGGTTTGCCAGGGTATGACCACTGAGTCAGCTACAGCTTCTTGGAGCCACTGGTGAGAGTTGGGTGGCAGGTGGACACCAGTGTTGGATGAACCCTGGAAAGGGCTTGGCAATCCTCACATAAGACACACTAGTCCTCCCTTGAGTGGCTTTCACATCTTGTACATTTACACACATATATGTATAGAGATAGTGTGGGGTCCTGATTGGGAAAAATTCATAAAATACAGTAATAAGTGAAAAGCCATAAAATCTTAAACTCTGTGAAAGGTGGAATCCTGAATATGGTGACCTGTTTATGATCATAAATTAGATACAAAATTATATTTTAGACACTGAGTCAAAACTTAAGATATTATGACCTATGAAAGCCAAAGTAAGAATATTGTGACATATGTGACTAGGACAAGATCGATACACAAACTTATGTTTGGGCATAACATTGACTTAATTCCCAAGCTCATTACTAAAGCAGAAAACCAAAAATATTCACCAACTAGTAGTGATACATTTTCTAGCTCTTCCTCCCTCTGTTTTCTATAATTACCAGGGAGATTTCAGGGGTTCTTTAGCAGGAATCCATTAAACTGTCTGACAGTCACCCCATATTGCCTCTGTTTATAAGTATTCATAATTATTGATTAAACTACTACCGTAATCAATTTGAGATATTTGATCTCTTCCTTTGGTATCAAAAGAACACCCCATGAGGGGTGGCTAGGTGGCTCAGTGAATAGAGCACCAGCCCTGAAATTAGGAGGACCTGAGTTCAAATATGGCCTCAGACACTTAACACAAAAACTAGTTGTGTGACCTTGGGCAATTCACTTAGCCCCAATTGCCCTACCTTCCCTCCTCCAAAAAAGCAATAAATAAATAAAGAATACCCCACGGTTATGGGGGACATACAGAGTCTCCCAGCCAGGGAAATTTTGGACCTTAAAAGATAGACAATAAATATATAAATGTATACCTATCTATATGTATTGTAAATGTGTATAATGTGTATGTATACATTCATTTAAATTAGAAATATGTAGGTATGTATACACATTTCTATCTATCCATATAAATGTATATAACCAAAAAATTCTGGGGTAGAAGTATACCTGGAGAGAATTCAGTGGAGGATCAATGTATAATACCAATCCCTCTACTATGTATGAAAAGTCATTTAGATGTTTTAAGTTCTGCTATTTTTTTCCCAGAAAGAATCAGTCTTATAACTTTATAGTAATACCTCCTGTGTGGCAATGGAAGAAGAATTAAGGAAAATGATATCAAAGCCAAATCATTTATCAAATAAGCAGAAAGTCATTTTGAAGGTGTTTTGGGAAATTTTCAGGGGATCTCTTATTTAATGGCACTCATATGTTTAACGTTGATTAATAACCTAGTAGTTTGTTTTATTTTATTTTTAAAATATTTTAAAATTTGTTTTCTTGTTTACATCATCCGTTTTCATTACATTTTTGAATTACAAATTTTCTCCCCGTCTTGCCCTTGCCCCAACCCTAAAACAGCAATCCCACTGTAAAGCCCCTCCCCTGCTCTGCTCTCTTACGTTCTGGTAGGGCAGGGAGGGTCTCCCTCTCCCAGCCCCTATATATCTTAATTCCTAGTTTGCAGGTATTGCAGAACTTTAAATTCTAGATTCTTTCGATTCCTCCCTTGTCACCCACACCCACTGGAAGGACACTCAGTTCAATACAGGCTGTGGATGTGTGATTATACAGGACATCTTCATAGTGGACATATTGTGACAGTGATCATCTGTCTCTCCTTCCTATCCCTCCCCCCCTCTTGTTCTCTTCTCTACCCTGTCCCTGTCCATTTACTGAAGTGTGCGTTTCCAGCATCCCTC
>JAQQSW010022501.1:0-10447 GCA_028646575.1 Pseudocheirus occidentalis
AATTTGGTTTTGTTCTTTTATTAATCATACTGACTAAGGGTCTATCAATTTTATTGATTTTTTTCATAAAATCGACTCTGTTTTATTTATAAGTTCAATAGTTTTCTTACTTTCAATTTTATTAATCTCTTTTGTTTTCATTATTTCTAATTTAGTACTTAATTGGGGATTTTCAATTTGTTCTTTTTCTAGCTTTTTCAATTGCATGCCCAATTCATTGACCACAATTTTCTCTAATTTTTTCATGTATGCATTCAGGGATATAAAACTTCCCCTAAGTAATGCCTTTGCTGCATCCCACAAGTTTTGGTATGATGTCTCATTATCGTCATTCTCCTGAATGAAGTTACTGATTGTTTCTATAATTTCTTGATTGACCCACTTATTCTTTTTTTTTAATTTTATTGACTTGTTTGTTTACTTTTAGGTTACAAGATTCAGTTCCAGAGTCACTTGAGTTTCACATTTTTCTCCCCTTCCTCCCCACCCCTCACCCCCACCATAGTGGCATACAATCGTGTATAGGATCTACAAACTCCTTCACATTGTACAATAATCTGTTTGTATAGGTATTATAGCCAATGGAGTGAACAATGAGAAAAGAGAAACAAAAGCCAAAAATCGAAAAGAATGATAACATGCATTGCTTCAGTCTCCTTTTAAACTCTGATCTTTCTGGATCTTTCTCTGAATGTAGACATCTCCTTTCATCCTGAGACTTGTAGAGTTGTCTTTTAACTGTGTGATGCTGAGAAGTGTCCAGTTTTTCAAAATTGGTCATCACACATATGATGTATGTGTGACTGTGTATATATTTTTCCTGGTTCTGCTCTTCTCACTCAGCATCAGTTTGTATAAGCCTCTCCAGGTAAGTATGAAGTCAATCTCCTTCCCATTTCTTATAGCACAATAATATTCCATCACATTCATATACCATAACTCATTCAGCCATTCCACAATTGATGAGCATCCCTTAAATTTGCGGGTTTTTGCCACCACAAAGAGAGCTGCAATAAATATTTTTTTACATATGGGACCCTTTCCCATTTCTGTGATCTCTTTGGGATACAACCCCAAAAGTGTTATTACTGTTGACCCACTCATTCTTGAGGAATAAATTATTCAGTTTCCTATTATTTTTTGCCTACCTTTTGATGGCCATTTATTGCATATAATTTTCATTGCATCATGATCTGAGAATTATGCCTTTAATATTTCTGCCTTTCTGCACTCAATTGTGAGGTTTTTATGCCCTAGTGTGTGGTCTGTTTTTGTGTATGTGCCATGCATGGCTGAGAAGAAAGTATATTCCTTTTTATTCCCATTCAGTTTTCTCCAGAGGTCTATCATGTCTAGCCTCTCTAAAATTCTATTTGCCTCCTTAACTTCTTTCTTGTTTATTTTGAGGTTAGATTTATCAAGGTCAGAGAGGGAGAGATTGAGGTCCCCCACTAGTATTGTTTTGCTATCTATTTCCTCTCCTAATTCCCTTGACTTTTCCTCTAGGAATTTGGATGGTGTACTGCTTGGTGCATATATGTTAAGTAATGATATTACTTCATTTTCGGTGGTGCCTTTTACCAGGATGTAGTTTCCTTCTTTATCCCTTTTAATTAGATCTATTTTACCTTTTGCTTTATCTGAGATAAGGATTGCTACCCCTACTTTTTTTTTACTTTAGCTGAGGCATAATGTATTGTACTCCATCCTTTAAACTATACCCTGTATGTATCCCCTTGTTTCATATGTGTTTCTTGTAGACAGCATATTGTAGGATTGTGATTTTTAATCCATTCTGCTATCCACCTCTGTTTTATGGGAGAGTTCATCCCATTCACATTAACAGTTATGATTACTATCTGTTACTTTCCATCCATTTTCTTCTCTCCTCTGTTTATATCTTTATGTCTTCCTTTTCCCTTCCCCTCCTTAAGAATTTTCCTTTTGACCACCACCTCCCTCAGTATTTCCTCCCTGTGTTTCCCCTCTTTAAATACCTTTCCCCTTGCTATTCTTTCCCTCCCTACTGACTAGCCTCCCCTTCTTACACCTCTCCCCCCTTATCCCTCCTACTGCCTGTAGAGCACAATAGATTTTTATTCTTAACACAGTATGTTATTCCCTCGTTGAACCCAAACCAATGCTAGTAAATTTAATACCTTGCTCCTCTCCCTCCTTTTCCTCTATTATTATGAATTTCTGTGTCATTTCATGTTAGAATCTAAACTTAACCAATTGTATTGATACCCCTTTAAATCAGAACCAATGAGAATAATGATCATATGATGCTCATCTTCTTCCTTCCCTCCCCTCCTCCACTTTAGTATTTTTTATGCCTTTTCTTGTGGGTGGAATAATTTACCATCTTCTCCCTCTACCTTTCCTTTTCTCCCATTACAATCCCTTTCTTCACCTTCATAGGCTTTTTTTTTCATCTTAAGGTTAGTCCAAGGGGCGGCTAGGTGGTGCAGTGAATAGAGTACTGGCTCTGGAGTCAGGTTTGAACCTGAGTTCAAATCCGGCCTCAGACACTTGACACAAAAAACTAGCCATGTGACCTTGGGCAAGTCACTTAACCCCAACTGCCCTCCAAAAAAAAAAGCAAAAACAAAGGTTAGTCCAATTATACCCACATCCTCTTTCTGTGTACATACCTTTTAAGTGTAATGATACTTATACAAATTTCAGTATTGACAGGTATCTGCTTCTCATAAAGGAATGTAAACAGTTTGCTCTTATTGAGTCCCAAGTTATGTGCATGTGTGAGCATTTGTTTGTGTATGTGTACTTGTGAGTGTATGTTTTCCTTGTTTACCTTTTTATGTCTTTCTTGGGTCTTGTAAGTGATCGAATTTTCCATTGAGCTCAGGTTTTTTCATAAGGATAGTCTGGAAGTCCTTTATTTCATTGAATGGCCATCTCCTCGACTGAAAGAATATGCTCAGTTGATCCTTGGTTGCTGTCCTACCTCTTTTGCTTTACAAAATATTGCATTCCATTCCCTCTGATCTTTTAATGTAGCAGCTGCTAAATCCTGTGTAATCTTAACTGTAGTTCCATGATATTTGAATTGTTTCTTTTTGGCTACATTCAGTATTTTCTCCTTGACCATGTAGCTCTGGAATTTGGATACTATATTTCTTGGAGTTTTCAATTTGGGATCTCTTTCTGGAAGAGATCGGGGAATTCTTTCGATAACCATTTCTCCTTCTGATTCTAGGACCTCAGGACAGTTGTCTTTGACAATCTGTTGGAGGATGCTGTCCAGGCTGATTTTTTCATCATGGCTTTCCAGTAGGCTGGTAATTCTCAGGTTGTCTTTCATGGATCTGTTTTCCAGATCAGTTGTTTTTTGAGTGAGATATTTTTCACTTTCTTCTAATTTTTCAATCTTTATGTTTTGTTTGACTGACTCTTGTTACATCATAGAGTCCTTAGTTTCAATTTGTCTGATTCTAAGTTTTAGTGAATTATTTTCCTCAATTAGCTTTTGCAGTTCCTTTTCTATATGTTCATTTTTTTTCATTTTTAGGGAGATATTTTCTCCAGTTAGATTTTGGGCCTCCTGGCCTTACTCTACAATTTTACTTTTTAAAGATTTGTTTTCTTCACTGAAATGTTTTTTTAACTGTATTTTTAAATTTATCTCCTACCTCTCTAATTTCATTTTAAAAATCTCTTTTGAGATCCTACAATAAGGGTTTTTGGGCTTTAGACTAATTTGCATTCCCTTCTGTTGTCTTCAGTGTGAGTATAGAGTCTGTATTGCCTTCTGAATTTGGTTGTTCTTGCTGACTATAAAAAGATTTGATGATCCAAGCCTTTGCAGTTTCCTTCTTCCCCATTGTGAATATCTATGTCCTGGATTTTTAGAGTGGATATCTACTTTGGGGTGCTGAACTATTGAGTTTCTCAGGCTGGGAGGTAGGGATTTGGTAGCGGTAGGCTCCAAGTGTGTAGACTCAGGCCAAGACCAGGACTGTCAATGATTCCCCTGAGTTACCCTGAGGCTTACAGAATAACCTGTCAGGATGGGTGGGTTTGGCTCCTTCAGGTTTCCCCCTTTGTGTCTCTGGGATACAGCTCGGGCATGTTCAGGAGCTGGAAGCCAAAAGGCCGGTCTGCCATCTTCTGATGTCCCAGGTAGCGCTAAAGCACACTTGGGCTCTTGTTATTAGGGCCTGCTGGCTCCACCCTCCTGAGGCTGTTTCCACTAATTCAAATTTTACTCTGGGTGGGGCATTTAACTCCAGATTTTTCTGGGTTAGGGAGTGGGGATCAGAGCAACCAAACTTTATTCCTCCATCTTGGCATGTGGAAGTATGGGTGTATAATTTTAAACATCCAGGTTGCCCTAGGGAAAGCTGATGACCCTGCTGTGGGTCCCAGGTTTTTTCCTACCCAGTTTGATGATCCTCTGTCCTGTGATAGGATGCCTGCAAACCCTTCCAGCTGGGTGAGTCTGCTGGTTGGCTGGGGCTTCTTTTCAGTCTGCTGTACTCTGATCTCAGCTCCACCCTGGTCCATCTCCTGTGTGCTCTACATTCACCTTGCCCAGACCTAAGTGGGCACTTTCCTGGGCTGGAACTCTGCCGTGCTCTGTCTCCCACTGGGTTCTGTCCCTCTTAAATCCATTCAAATTCACTTTTTAGTCTTTAGTGACAGAATTGTTCAAGGACTTTGAAAAAGTTACTGCTTCCTTTCCACCATCTTAACTCCTCCTCTATCAGGACTACAGGTCTTGGAAGAGTATATAGCAAAGAGCAAAAGAACTGGAAGTCTAGCCAAATGTACCATACCCTGTAAAGTGAAGTACTGGCCTGAATAAAAACCCACACAGAACAAAATGACATTTTAGCAACTCTCAGACTTTAAACACATTGTTAAAAAAAACTACAGTTAATAGAAGACTTGACCTATAAGGGCCAAGAAAATAGAAAGTGCATACCAAAGTCTGATTATAAGAGATTCATAAAGACAAATTAATTGTATTTTTATGTGAGTAAAATGCAGAACGTATATCTAATATTCTAATTAATACTTGGGTAGCTCATAAAAAAGATTGGGGCAAACCTGCATATGCTTCCATTTGCTCCACTCTAATTTTGAAGGAATTATTCTCTTCAGAATGCTGTTAAGATTCTTTTTCCATTTGGCAAATTTTGATTTTTAAGGCATTCTTACCCTCATTGGCTTTTTGGGCCTCTTTTGTCATTTGAGTTAATTTGTTCTTTAAGGTGTTATTTTTTTCAATCAGGTTGTTGACTCTCTTTTCATGTTTTTCTGGCATCATTCTCATTTCTTTTCCCAATTTTACCTCTGCTTTTCTTATTTGGTTTCCAAAGTCTTTTTTTTTAAGTCAGTCTATGGCTTGTAGGAAATATTCATGTTTCTTGGAAGCATTTGGTGTGGGAGTTCTGACTGTGTTGCCTTCCTCCCGTTCCACGCTTTGATCCTTTTTGTCCCCCAAAAAAGGATTCTAGAGTTTGGTTACTGTTCTTAATTTGCTTCCTTTTCCTACTCATTTTGACCAGTCAATTAATTGCTTGATTTTTTAGCTCTGTGGAAATCTGCTTCCAGGGGGGAAACCTCTATCCCAAAGAGCTGGCGTTGTCATAGCTGCTGGAGCTATTGGGGGTTGCTGCAGCCCCCACCAGCTTTGGCTCACTGAAAGCCCATCCCACGACCACCACCGAAGACCACAATCTGGATCTCGGCCGCTTAATGTAAGAGCACTTGGCCTCTAATCAATCATCTTAGCCCCCATACAGGCCGGGAGCTCTGAAGCAGCCAGGTTGGAAGTGACTGTCACTTGTGCTGCTTCCACTGCTTCTTTGTCCTGGGAACAGTTTGGCTGGACCACTTTTCTCCCCCAAATTTAGCTTGAATCCTACTGACCTTTCTCTTAGCCTTATTTCTCCTGGCTTAATTAATGTGGAAACTGCCACAGCTGCCACTGATCTGATCTCCTGAAGACTCCAGCTACGGCTACTCCCAACCACCCTGGGATCAGGCCGTGGTTTGAGGCTGGGCTGGTTTTGGCTCCCACACTGCTGCACTGAGTCCCACCTGCTGAGCTGCCTTCAGCAAGAGATGTGTTTTCTGTATTTCTGTGAATTTTGTTGTCCTAAAGTTTGTTTAGAGTCATATTTTATGGGTATTTAAGGTGTCTGTGTGGTACCTGTGAAACTTTGCTGCTTCTATGCTGCCATCTTGGCTCCACTCCTCAAAACCTGAATATGCTATGAATTTTAAAATTTAAAACATTTGGAACAGCTAAAGAGAGTAATTATTTTGTACAAATGATGGGCAAGATGTAGAATCAATACAGAAGAATTAGATGGGGAGAAGGACTGATAGTTCTGTACCTACTTTCATTGGGAATGGATTTAGAGGGAATAAAACTTATACATTTAGAAGATTATAAAACTCTTCTAAATTCAGAAAAACAAAATGGTAGGGGCATAGGGAGGGACCAGAGGACAAAGGAATTATCTTTAGAGTGGAGAGTCAGAGAATAGGTAAGAGGGGTGGTATAGAAGGGTCTTTGGATTTATGGGAATGGGAGGATAGGGGAATGATTCTTGGAGGGGGGTAGGCAAATAATAGAAGGGCAAGGTATCAGGTAGAAGCAAAGTAGAGGAGACAGGAAGGGAAAGAAACAAGAGATATCCACAAACACAAAAATGAAAACCAGGAGTAGAATCTCTTTGGAAAGTATTATGTCTATGTATATATGTGTATATATGTGTGTGTGTGTGTGTGTGTGTGTGTGTGTGTGTGTGTATATACATATATATATATGTATATACACACACACACACATATGTATGTATAAAGAGAGTGTGTGTGAGAGAGTGAGAGTTTTGTTAATATTTACATATATAGTTATAGAAAAACATATCAAACTTAATAGTTGTCGTCTGTGGGGAAGTGAAAAATAAGAAAAAAAATTAAAAAGTGAACAGCAGACAAGAAAAGAAAACTTACAAAGAAGTAAAGAAAGGATGAACAGTTCTCAACACGAAGTGTATTATTTATCATACAGGCTTTCTTGAAATGAAAATTTATTCTTATATATTTTGAATTCTGTCTTATGTTCTGCTATGCACAAGACATGCTTTTCCGTTTCTTACTTTGTATTTAAGTTCCAAAATTTAAGTTTATGATTTCTTTTTGTTTCTTCTCTCTATTCTGTATTTGTGTTCTTGTCTTTGAGTCTAAAATTTATACACAAACATATGTGTGTATATATGAATATATGTGTATATATGTTATAAATGTATATGTGTGTATATATATGCATATATGTGTGTATATATGTGTGTGTTTAAAAAAATAAAAAAGAATTCACAACAAGAAATCCCCTACAATAGTTGAGCCAGCAGAAAGAAAGGGCAGAGCAGTCTTTTAGGAGGCTTGGGGGATTAATGGGAAAGATCTCTCTGTTGTGGAAGGGGAGCTGTACAGGATGAAGGTGTCCTAGCAAGCCAATTGCAAAACTCCATCTCAGAAAATCAGTGGGAGATTCTGAGCCCTGGGGTTGTGGGGCATATAAACATCAAACCAGGACCTCTGATTGTTTTGGTACTGGCAGGGGAACTGACAGAATTGAGCTTGGAAAATAACCAAGTATGCTGGCAGGCACCATCCTCCAGCAGCTAAACCTCCAAGTGCTACTGCACAACTGAAGGAAGCACAGTTCTAGTGAGGGTAGGCCTTCTGGTGCTTCAGAGCATCTCAGATGAACAGGCATGCACCAGAGGCCAGATTTTGTGACATCCACCTTCCCTGAGATTTTCAGTATTGCTTATCCCAGCTCAGTACCAGGTAAGTTGCCAGACACAGCTTTCAGCTGCTAGCACTGGAGGATCCAGCACAAGAAGCCAGTGACTAGGTCCCCAAGACAAGAAACTTGGAACAGTGTCCCTATGTTCCAGTAGGAGAGCTCACATTTATAAACCAGAAAATAGGCAAACACCATGAGAAAAAAAGCAGAAATGGAGCATGACCATAGACTCTTATTGTGGGGTCAGGGATGATGCAGGTACAAATTCACAAGAGCACATCGTTGTCAATATATCTGCATCCAAAAATTCAAAGGGAAAGAGGTTTCAAGTTCTAAAACTTTTGGAACTGTTCAAGAAGGATTTTAAAAGTTGAATAAGAGAGGGAGAAGATAAATTGGGAAAAGATAGTAGAGGTGTGCAAGAGAGTCATTAGCTTGGATAAGAAGGAGAAAAATTAAATATAGAAAAGAAGTTCTTAAAAATAAAATTGGTCAAACAGGGGGAAAAGTACACTGATGGGAACCAGTCCTTAAAAAATGAAACTGGCCAAATGGGAAAAAATACATTGAAGAAAACAACTCCTTAAAAAGTAGAATTAACAAAATGGAAGAGGAGGCATAAAAGCTCAATGAAGAGAAGAATTCCTTAAAAAGCAAAATGGGCCAAATGGTATGAAATCTAATGGGAAAAAACAATTTCTTAAAAAGTAGAATTGCCTAGCAGCTTCTACATTAAATGTTCATAGGACTTGGCATTAGCTGTTCTGGAGGTCAGAGGAGTTAGGATTGGCTAAGGAATAGAGTAGTAGATCAATGGAATAGATTGGATACAAAACACTCAGTAGTTAATGACTGTAGTAATATGCTGTTTGACAAGCTCAAAGACCGGAGTTCATGAGTTAAGAATTTACAGCAACTTTGCAAAATTTATTTACATTCTCAAGAAGTTTTTTTACTTTAATCTCTAGGATTCTCCAAGTATATCATTATGCAATCTGCAAAGAGTGATAGCTTAGTCTCTTCTTGGCCTAATTTGATTCCTGTGATTTCTTTTTCTTCTCTAATTGCTCCTGCTCACATTTCTAGTACCAGATTGAATAAGAGGGGTGATAGTGGACAACCTTGTTTCAGCCCTGATTTTATTGGAAATGCTTCTGGTTTATCCCCATTGCATATAATAAGTGCTGATGCCTTTAAGTAGATGCTACCTATTTTTCTAAGGAAACCCCCATTTATTCGTATACTTTCTAGTGTTTTTAATAGGAATAGATGTTGTATTTTGTCAAAGGCATTTTCTGCATCTATTGAAACAATCATATGGTTTCTGCTAGTTTTATTGCTGATATGATCACTGATACTGATGGTATCCCTAATATTGAACCACCCTTGCATTCCTGGAATAATTCCAACCTGGTAAAATGAATTATTCTAGTTATAAGTTGCTATTGTCTTTTTGCTAAAATTTTATTTAAGATTTTTGCATCTATAATCATGAGGGAGATTGGTCTATAATTTTCTTTCTCCATTTCTTCATAATTTTATTTCTCTATTCTGTCTCTCCCTGACTTAGGTATCAATATCATATTTGTGTCATAATAAGAAATTGGAAGGACTCCTTCCTCACCAATTTTCCCAAATAATTCACAGAATATTGGAATCAATTGATCTTTAAATGTTTGATAGAATAAACCCACATAAATCCTCAATATTCCTACATATTTCCAATGAAGTCCAGCAGCAAGAGGTAGTAAAAAAAACCCATTTAAAGTTACTGTAGATATTGTAAAATATATGGGAATTTACCCGCCAAAACAAACTCAGTACCTTTATTGACACAACTACAAAACACTTTTCATACAAATAAAATCAGATCTCACCAATTGGAAAAAAATCAATTGCTAATGGCTGGGTAGAGATAATGTAATAAAAATGACAATTTTAGCTAAATGAAATTACATATTTACTGCTATACCAATCAATAACCCAAAACATTACTTTATAGAACTAGAAAAATATAGTGACAAAACTCATTTGGAAGTTCAAAAAGCCCAGAATATCAAGGCAATTAATGAAAAGAAATGTTAGGGAAGCATGAAAAGGTAAATAGGAAAAAAAAATCATAAGAGACTTATTAAGGTTTAACTGTTTACATTAATACATGGAAAGATAATATTTGTAATTTAGGAGACCTTTCTCAGTAGTAGTATAGTTGGAGCAAAGATGATAGATAGATAGATAGATAGATAGATAGATAGATAGATAGATAGATAGATAGAGAGATAGAGAGATAGATAGATAGATAGATAGATAGATAGATAGATAGATAGATAGATAGATAGATAGATAGATACACACATACATACATACATACACACATACATAGTTGGATGGATGGATGCTACAGGGTGAGCTGAATCTGAAGGATTTACATCTAAAAATAAAATTAAGGGTTGATAGAGAAATATATTGAGAGAAGGAGAAAGAAAGGTGAGATAGAACGGGAATAAAATATCTCACATAAAAATGCAAGGAAAAGGTTTTGTAATAGAGGAGAAGAGGGGGAAGTGAAAAGGAATGGGTCAACCTTACTCTTTTTTTATTTGGCTTAAGGCAGGAATAACACACATACTCAGTTGGGTATCTTATCTTACAGGACAG
>JAQQSW010022502.1:0-10447 GCA_028646575.1 Pseudocheirus occidentalis
GCACAAGGTTCACTCTCAGTGCCCCAAATAACCTACATATCTCTTAAGAGGGAGTTTCCAAGCCTGTGACTCCTTGAGCAGATGAAATCACAGGATTGCCCTCGCTTCCAGAATAAGTATGTGTGTATGTGTGTGCATGTATATTATATATATATATGTGTGTGTGTGTGTGTGTGTAGATATTATCTATATGTGTGTATTATATGCATGCGTGTATGTATACATATATATACATATGTGTGTATATATGTATATATATATATACACACACACATATGGAGAGAGAGAGAGAGAGAGAGAGAGAGAGAGAGAAAGAGAGAGAGAGAGAGAAAGAAAATACATTTTTGTAGGGCAGCTAGATGGTACAATGGATAAAATCTCCAGGCCTGCAGTCAAGAAGACTCATCTTCATAAGTTCAAATCCAACTTCAGATACTTACAGTTGTATGGCTCTGGAAAAGTTATTTAACCCTGTTTACCTCAGTTTCCTCATCTGTAAAATGATCTGGAGAAGGAAATGGCAAACCACTCAGTACCTCTGTCAAGAAAACCCCAAATGGGGTCATGAAGAGGCAGACAGGACTTAAAAAAAAAACTTAACTAATACATGTTTATATAAATCTCTTTAATTTTTTAGTTTTGAAGTCAACTGGGGGTCTCTTCTCAGTGATTTAGAGCTGAAAGGGACATCAGAGGTTACCTGGTCCAGCCTTCTCATTTTACAGATGGGGAAAGGGAGGTCCAAAGAAAGGGAAATTACTGGTCATGCAAGTATGAAATAGCAGAGTCAAGATTTGTTCTCAGATCCTCTGACTCCCAATCAAGAGTCGCTTTCCCTTTTTTAGCCTTCATTCCTTTAAGAACTAAAGACTTCCTCCTACTTGTGACTCGTAACTAATAAGGAGGTGGGGACTGTGGGGGCTACAGTATCTTTGCTTCCATTTGAATATTCTATAGCTCATCAAAACAGTGGATTTGGATCCAAGTCACAACTATATATTTGGATTTCATCCCCATGGAGTGCTTGTTGCTGGGGCATTTGGAAACTTTTGTACAAACCATTCGAATTTCAAGGAACTGTTTCCAGGCTTTACTGCATATCTTCACACCCTTCCCTATTGGTTTCGATGTCCTTTCTTCAGAGAATATCTCATGAGCAGTGGTAAGTGAAGGCTGGAACATTTTTCCCTATATTGGTGATGGGCAGCAGGTCCATCAGTCAGCAAACATTTATTAAGTGCCTGCTACGTGCTAAGCACTGGAGGTTCAAATATAGATGTGAAACATCCCCTGCCTTCAAAGACCTCATGCGTTATTCAGGGAAATCACGTCTATAGTTTAGAACATTTTTCAGTCTGATTTACATTCCCTTGGGTGGAGACCTCTTCTAGAAGCTTCCTTCACTGGTTGACAAAGTCTTCCATGACTTCCCTTACATGTAGATACTTGAACCTAGAGCTCCAAATCACTGCAAGTCCTACCCTAATCAGAAACCATTTCTCCTTGTTAAGCTGGATAGGTCTGAAGCATTCCTCTAGCTAATAGTTAAGACTTATTCTATCCTTCAGTGAAACCTAGTTGTCATAACTGTCATTCTAATTTAACATCACGGGCTTCGTGTTTCCTTAGTAGAAGACCCTGACTTCCCCTAGAGCCTGTCAGCATCATATTTATTTCCTCTAATAGCTAGAAGCAACTTTCTTATTTCTTCTTCTTTCAAAGACTTTATGGGGCTTCCCAAGCAGTCCTTTTAACAGAAGACTAATTTTTAGGTTATTTGCAAATCAGAGATGATTGATGGGTAACTGAATGATCAAATCTTCCCCAGCTTAGGTTATCTGCTCCACTGAAATCATATGGGCATAATCTAAAGGAATAGTCTACCAGAATATTATCTTTATAGTTTAACAATATTCAAATACCTCCAACATATACCAGGGGGAAAAGGTCATTTCTTTCATAGTAACACATTCTACAAATCTTCCAAATCTAAAAAAGAGCCATCCTTAAAAATAGAGCCTAAATCTCCATCAGTCCACACTGGGGGCAAAAATACAATAGTGAAACATCCTGCCTTCAAAGACCTTATGTCTTAGTCAACTAAATTTCGACCAGATGTTTTAGTGCCATTTTGAATTTACTTTAGTTTACTTGAATCTTGTGTAAAAATTAAATTAATTTTTCTTTAAAAATGCAAGCTGTTGTGCTGATATAAAAGCATATTTGTAAGAGTCCCATGACCTTTGCCAGGTTTACAATACAGGCATGTCTAGGAGAGGAGACAAGGGCTCAAAAGGGAGTATCCGGGTGAAGCTGCCAATGACATTGTGACTCAATCATTAAACCAGACCTTTGACATACACTAGACCTCAGCAGCTTGTGGTGCAGCCCAATGCACATGATTTTTTTCACAGGGAAACAATGCATAAGGGAACAGTCATGCAGGCAATCAGAACTATCTCACTCAAAGGATCTATAGCTGTTGCTTTCCATCTGAATGATTTTTGACATATTTCAAGAGTGGGAAACCTTCAGTCTCGAGTCCACATGTGGCCTTCTAGTCCTCAAGTGTGACCCTTTGAGTGAGTCCAATGTTCTGTGAAGTTTCGATTCAGTCAAAAGACTGACCTAGAGGGCTACATGTGACCTCAAGGTCACATGTTCCCACTCCAGAAGATCAACCTGTGTTAAATATTCGTTGTGTGTACAAAGTACAATGCTAGATGATGGAGATGGTTAAAAAAAAAAGATAAATAATACCTTAAAGTTGTTCAAGTGATGTTAAATCTTATATGATGCTAAATAATCGACAAGACCCCTGCTTTGACTTGGGAATGCCTTGTAGGAATAGGAATATTGTGCTAGATCTGCTGTTGGAGGCTTAAGTTCATATCCTTTGTCAGGTTCTCTACACCTTAGTTCTCTCATCTCTTAAAGGATGGGGTCGGACTACTTGACCTATAAGGTTTCTTCTCATTCTAAGTCTGTGATCTTATACAGCCAAGTTGAGCCTTGAGAGTTAAGTCCCCACCAGCCACTGAAGTACTGGTATCCTGGAGATTGAGACCTTCAGACTCTTAGCACCAAGACCCACATGATGGAGAAGCCGCTTGTGGACCTAGATCACTGTAACCATGTATTCTCCCCATGTCCAAGCTTTTGCTTTGTACTTATTTACTTTTTGACCATAGAATTCTGAGAAAAGTTGTAAAGAGTAAATACACATACCAGAGAATTCCTAGTACCCTTGTCCATATTTTTGTTACAATCCCCTTTTTTTTGGTAACAACAGTATGTTACATGGCCATTGATGTTACAGTGTATAACCAAGGAATTCACTATTTCATTTTTTTTGAGATAATACTTTATATATAGAGAGAGAGATAGAGAGATAATACTTTATATAATATATATTATATATAATAAAATACTTTATATAATATATAATATTGAGGAATCATCAAAGTTGTGCAGATGCCTGCCTTTGATATACTAAAAATGGCGTTTACTGACCTAAGGATTCAACTAATCTTCCAAAAATTGTTTTAATATATTTATCTAATTAGTTACAGTAAATTTTGCTGCATAAATTTTTTTTGCAAACATCTTAAATGGAAAAAACTAAGGCATTCTTTAAAGGGGACAATGGAGGAAATTGGGTTTAAGGCATACTAGTTCCACAATAGTACCTTAAAATAAAATAATTTCATTTTATTTTATTCACCAAGGAGCAGTCTCGGTTTCCAAACAATGTGTATCTCATGTGCTAAGCAAGGAGGAAGGTGGAAACATTTCAGTCATTGTCCTTGGGGGAGCAGAAGAGTCACTGGCTGCACATCCTGGAAGTTTTACTCTGTTTATCAGCCAAAGAAAGGGGTTTATTAAAATGGCTTTGACACATGGGTAGGTAGCTTATCCATTCTGTTGCCTCTGATGGGAGTGTTCTGCCACATGTCAGTCTGACTAGAGAAGCCTTTATGAGAGAGGGCTCTTAAATCTCACTGAACCAGTCTGTTTTATTTGTAATGGACAATTCCATGTTTGGTGAGTGGGAGCTTTGCACATTTCTGTTGGGATATCACTTCCAAATGTACTATGTTATTTGAAACTACAGATACAGTATGTCTATATAGGTAGATATACTAATGGTCATGAAACTTCTAAGAGCAGAGGCAGTGTTGGTGTATAGGTAGAACCCTGGATTTGGACAGCCCACTTGGGTCTGAAATTTAGATTTAGCTATCTCTGAGGGTCTTCCACCCCCAGATTGACTCTTTTGTGAAAACAAACTAGATTATCTTTTGCCTTAATTCTTCCCTAGCCTTTAATCATCCAAAGGGAAATACCTTAGCTTAAAAAAGGTCCAGGTCTTCCACTGCATCTGAGGCCATTGCCAGTTGTCCTGACCTATGTCTTGCCACTGGACTTTGATGACTCTGGAGGACAGAGTCCTTTGCACAACTCTGCCTCACGTAAGTCCAATTCACTTGTAAGTCAAGACATCACCCTCCTGATGTCATTGATCCTCTTTGAGAATGAAGGGCAAACAACAAAATATTATGTGACCATAGACAAATGATTTCACTTTTATGAAGCTCAGTTTCCTTAGCTAAACAATAAGGAAAGTAATACTTCCAGCACCTATTTCACAAGGTTGTTGGTTTGTTTGTTTGCTTTTTTTCTTTTTGAGAAACAGATTGCATAATGCTAGTAAAGTAGTCTATAAATGTCAGGTAAGCCCATTCTTCTATGAAAAATCCATTGGAACTTTGATATGATCTAGCTCCCCCTAGAGTGGCATTTAAATGTAAAACTGGGCTGATGTGAACCACATTCAGAGTAACCTAGTGAGCAAAATCCCAAAAGAAACCAAGGAGATTTTTATATATAAGACATTACAATGATGAGGACCACAAGGACCACATTATAGGTGTACAGATTGAGGTGTATTGATTTTTATTTCAGCGTACCTGGACTGGTTAACATTTTTACACCCCTTTCCTTTTTAAAAAGTCTTTTTAAAAATTTTATTTCAGCTCTCCTCTGAATTTTTATGTTTGTTCTACAGGGCTTATTTGGTTCCAGTGTTTTCTTTTGGTGAGAATGAATTGTTTAAACAAGTCAACAATCCTGAAGGCTCGTGGCTCAGAGCTGTCCAGGAGAAACTGTACCAGAAAGTGGGCTTCACTTTGCCGTTATTTCATGCCAGAGGAGTTTTTCAGTACAGTTTTGGCCTGATGCCCTACAGAAAACCTATTTTCACTGTTGGTAGGTATCTTGAAAATGATTGTAAAAATCAATAAAAGCATTGCATGGTTAATAGTGATGATTATTTTTGATAAAGAGGTACAAATGTAAGAGAAGTCATTTTAAGAAAATAGGGCAAATAAGAGATATTGGTAACATAGAATTGGAACATGCATGTTTAGTTCCAATTTGTGATATGCATTATATTTCAGAAGTGACGGTATTTTCCATTTCAATGTTATTTAACAACTTTATAAATCTGAGAGCCTTTAGCCTCTTTGATTTCTACAGAATCCTTCCCTAATGCCCAAAGACATAACAAGATCTCTCCTATCCATTAAAAAATGACAATAATTTAACTCTTCTTTTCTCTCAAGCTTTTGTCTTATGTCCAAGACATGACTTTGAATTTACCCATCTAATATTTATTATCATCTTCCCCACCCCTAATTGAATACTAGCTTCTAGGATAGGGATGATTTCATTTTTGTCTTTGAATCATCAGCACCTAGCATGATACCTAGCGTACAGAAATAGATCTTAATAGATCTTCATTGAATTGAATTCTAGTGTTCTCATACTGAGTTAGTAATTATTTAATGAATACTCTGCAATTTAATAGAATAAGTTCTAGATGTTAAGTGACTTGCGTAGGGTCACACAGCTAATAAGTGTTTAGAAGCAGGATTTAAACCTAGGTATTCCCATCTCCAAGGCCAACATTTTATCCTTTGCATCATGCTATCTTTAGCCTATATCTGTTCCTGTATGAGGAGGTTTTTTCCGTGTTCTTAGGGATTCCTAGGTCGTTGCTAATCCAGTCACAGCAAAATATATTTAGTGGGAAGTTTGATGTGATAGATGCCTTCATCAGTATCTGCTCATGTAGGTATTTGTCACATACAATAAAGATTGTATTTGGGTATCCGTTCTTTGTAATGTACGAATGCTGAGGAAGTATGGCTGGATAGTAAAAGATCTGGGGGTTTAATAAAATGCAAGTCACTATGCATCAGCAGCATGATGCAGCAGCTAAAAAAAAAAAAAGCAAATGTGAATTCAGGCTTCACTGAGATAGGCATAGTGTCCCAAATGAGGACAGCAATCATGGTCCTGCAGTTTGCTCTGGTCAGACCTGGGAAGTATGTTTTAGAAAAGACATCAATTACTTGGATCATATCAAGAGGATGGAGAACAGATGTGATTAGAAACTGTGACATATAAAGATCAAAGGAACTGGGTATGTTTAGCCTGGAGAAGAAAATTCTTGGAGTGCAGGGTGTTGAGGATTGAGGAAAAATTGATATCTGCTTAGAAGGACTGTTACCTGGAAGAAAAAATGGAATTTATTCTGTCAGCCCCAGAAGAGAAACCTAGGAGCAAGGGTAGATACTCCAGAGGAATAGATATTGCTTTGGTATGTCAGTCAGTCAACAAACATTCAATAAGTGTTTACTACAGGCCAGGTGGATCAGCTAGGTGGTCGAGTGAACAGAGAAATGGCCTTGGAGCCAAAGAGACTCATTTTAGTAAGAAATTCAGACTCAGATTCTTAGCTGTATTACCCTGGGCAAGTCACTTAACTCTACAAAATGTGAAATGAGCTGGAAAAGGAAATAAGTGGCAAACCACTCCAGTATCTTTGCCAAGAAACCCCCAAATGGGGTCAAGGAAGAGTTGGATATGGATGTTAAATGACTTATCGGCAAAAAAAATGTACACTGTGCTAAAAGCAAAAAGAAAGTGTCTACCCTCAATGAGCTTGCAGGAGACACATGAAACACAGTTGGTGAATGAGAGGGGGGAAGGAAGTTTTAGGGGAGAAGGGAAAGAGAGAAACAAAAGTTAAAGGATGAATCCCTAGCAGTATGAAGCAACAGCATGCAGGTGGTATACCAAGAAAAGCAAATCACAAAATAACATTGGAACCATTATTGAGGACTTAAGATTCTTTTCTTTGTCCATGGCTCAAAGATGGGCTTCTTTCACAATATGAGTCCTATCAGCCTGTGCCATTCTATCCCTGAATCCTTATCAAGAAGGCTTTTTGTCACATTTCTAATTGTTTCTGGACTGGTGTTGGTTCACTGTGACTGATTTGCTTTCTCTTGAGTCATGTATGGATTTCTGACATAAATCATGATGAAGTTACCGGGGGCCTTTTATGTAAGAGGCGCCCAAATATTTAATGAATATTCTCTTCAATGGCTATCAGTCTGTAGCTCATAAGTTTTCCACACTAATAAATATTGATTCATTTCCCCTCATAAACCTCTTTCTGAATGCAAATTCAGAACAGTTTCTTTGGGGAGATGCATTTACTAATGCTAAAAAGGGTCCTTCATTTCAAATCCTATTAATAGAATTCCTTTAATCCCGTTACATTTAAAAGAGCTTCATTCAGGTGAGGCTCTCTTCCCCTTGACTTTACTGACCTCTCTCACATGAGTCCAGTTATTCCCTCTCTGGTGTCTCAATTAGAATCTCCCTTTTTTCTTATACTCTCCATTTCACTTGATCTCCTACAAGATGGATCATTGATTTCAGACTGGAAGCTATCTTTGAAGTCACTTTGTTTAACCCCCTAATTCACACTTGCAGGAATTGAGAAGTGCCCTGCCCAAGGTCACACAGGAAGGAGCTGAGCAAGGCACTGAACTAAAATCCAATATCCCTTCCACTCTTCCCTGCTGGGAGTTGTGTTTTCAACTGACACATCCCTAAAAGAGTGTTCTGCACTTTTTCTTGCATGTTTCATAGCATTAAATAATATACTACTGCCACACATTGATTTACCCAAAGGTTCAAAAATTCGAGATTGTGTTATTTTCTTTTTTTAAATTTTTTTGGAGGCAATTGGGGTTAAGTGACTTACCCAGGGTCACACATGTAAGTGTCCAAACTAGATTTGAATTCAGAGCTTCCTAACTCCAAGGTTGGTGCTTTATCCACTATACCACCTAGCTGCCCCCAGTATAAAAAAAATTTAAAACCCCAAAATTTCCTAAAATGTCCTCAAGATCTCATTACAGTAAGAAGCAGAGAGAAGGAGAATTGGAATTAATAATTCACAGCTGCATGGCACTTTAAGGTTTACAAAAGTGCTTTTCTTACAACAACCACCCAAGCATTATTATTATTACCCTTGTACAGATCAGGAAACTGAGGTAGAAAAAGAAAATGACTCATTCTAAATTTCATGGAGCCAGAATTTCACTCCTCTCAGTTCCATATATATATTGGAGGGATGCTGTTCTGTACATGGTTTTTTCATATCCCATTTGTTATCTACTATCTCATTTGCCAGCAATTCTCAAGGACACAAACATACACATCTCAACCTTTTAAACCTTAGACATGGATTAATGTTTGCCCTAAGCAGGAAGCCTGTTTGATTTTGGTGGGAGAACAATGTCATGTTCTGAAAAGGAGAGAAAAGACACTTTTTATTTATCTTTGAAATGCTGGAAGAAATTACTTGGAATACATTTGTTTTTAGTTTTTATTATTTTTATTTATTTTAAAATAACTTTCTATCCTTCATTTTTATATCCCAGTTATTTCTGGATATTTTTCCTCCCCCTTGGATTTGAGCCCTTCCATGCAACAAAGAATGCCTAAGCTAAAGTGACCCATACAATGATTTATCTGACAATGCAGACAACATTCTGCTACTGTAGCCTTCCTAAGCTCTGCATCCTGGACCATGGCCAGTCATCTTGACTTTTGTCTGGTCATTGGACTTTAATGACTCTGGAAGAGAGAGTGACGTGGACGACTTTGTGCAACTCTGCTTCACTTAAAGCCATTTCATAAGCAAGTCAAGATATTGCCCTGTGATGTCATTGGTCCTCTTCTAAAATGAACATTTTAGGGAAGGGAACATGAGTTTATTAAGTGCCTTGTAATTCTAGGCACTGGACTATTTTGCTTTATCAATATTACATCATTTGATCCTCACAACAATCCTGGTGCTATTAAGATCTCCACTTTACAGCTGAGGAAACTGAGGCAAGCAAAGGTTAAGTGATTTGCCTAGGGTCACACAACTAGTAAGTGTATGAAAGAGAATTTTAATTTTGTTCCTTACGAAACCCCTCCACACACACCACCACCCCCTTTTCCCAGTGTTCTGTCCAGGGTACCATCTAGCAGCCTCTAAAATGGCCTTCAGATCTTCCTTGGGCCAGCTAGTTGGAGCAGTCTATTCTCCCCCCAGAAAAAAAGTTTAAGATTGTTTACTTACTATGTCGTTATTTCAGGGCTTTATGCTACCATGAAGTCAGTTTTTTGTCCCAGTGTATTACAGGAGGTCTGAATCTCACCTCCTAAAAGTATTCAATTCAAGTACAAAGTACTTCATTAGCAAGCAAGACCTATTTGTTCTGGACTCCAGTGTAATCCTTTCTAATCAATAAAATAACTCTTATTGTCTTCTCTAGTTTTTTAAAAAGAACCCAACCAACCTTTCTGCTGCCTCTATTTATCTCCTCAGGGAATGACAGACCATGATAGGTAATATTTCACATTTTTGCTATCTTTGGTTTTCGATTACCTCTGTCTACCAATATATCATTACCACCCCCTCTCTTACCTACCTAGTGAGTCATACCTTAAAGCAAAGAATACAAAACAAAGAATGATAATGGGAGAGATGGGAAGAAAGCACTTCATCACAATTAACCAACATATTGAGTCTGAAATCATATACAATGTTCAATATATGGTTTCCCTTTCCATCAACCCCTCTACTCTTTTCACGGAAGGAAGAAGGGGAAAAGTGAATTTTCTCCAAGTCAACCTTGATCATTATAATAGTAGAACATTTGGTTTCGAGTTTGAGTTGTGGTTTCTTTCTATTCATACCATTTTCATTGCATATATTGTCTTTCCAGTTTTGTGTACTTTGTATTAATTCATAGTCATCTTCCCATGTTTCTCAGTATTCCAAGTATTCATCTTCTTATACTATAGGAATATTGCCTTATATTAATGTTACTGCATTTTTTTGACCATTCCCCAATTGATGGGGAAATCTTTATTGCTACAAAACATATACTATGCTTTTAAATAAATACTGAGTAAATCTCAGAGAAGTAATTAAGAAGAGTGATTCAGTTGACGCATGGAGTAAGTATAATTTTCAAACTTTAAAAGTAAATTTAAAATGTATTAATGTTAGGTTTAAGCAAGATAATGA
>JAQQSW010022503.1:0-10446 GCA_028646575.1 Pseudocheirus occidentalis
GGTGGGTGACAAGGGAGGAATCGAAAGAATCTAGAATTTAAAGTTCTGCAATACCTGCAACTAGGAAATAAGATATACATGGCCTGGGATAGGGAGAGCCTCCCTGTCCTACCAGAAAGTAAGAGAGCAGAGCAGGGGAGGGACTTTACGGTGGGATTGCTGTTTTAGGGTTGTGTCAGGGGCAAGATGGGGAGAAAATTTGTAATTCAAAAATGTAATGAAAATGAATGATGTAAACAACAAAACAAATAAAAATATTTTTAAAAAAGAGAAAAGAACCCTGGGCTAGGAGCCAAGAGGCTTGATTTCTAAGACTGGCTCTGCAACCAATTAAATGTTGAACAAATTCATTCCTTAATCTGGGACTCAGTTTTTTCACATATTTAATGGTGAAGTTGAGCATGACCTTTGAGCACACTTCCAACTTTGACATTCAATGCCTCATGTTTTAAAGGTTCTTCCATGTTTGTTCTCAGGGCCTAGCTAGGTTTCCTCATAGCAAGCACTCCACAATGTTTGTTAAAGTGATTTGTATTGGACTGGAGAAAAGGATGGGCAATGTCAGGCAGAAATTAGTTTGACTTCTCTGAGATATTTCTCAAGTTCTTTGTCTAACTCCGTAATGTTAGACTCTCAAAGAATCTGATTTTGCACTTCTCCTGTACAAGACACATTTTCAATCACTAGGCACAAGTATAGATAGGCTTCCTTTAAGGTCCAGCTATCTTCTCTGAGAATCATTCCCTGACTTCTTATCCATTCCTCCAATTGAGAATCTTTTTGTTCTGATAAATGCGGGAACTTCTGCCTTGGTCAGATCACATTTGGAGTACATAGGGTTCAGTTTTATGTGTCACATTTTAGGAGAGAATGTTGATAATTTTAACTTGTCAAGAAGAGAGTACCTACCATTCTAAGAGTACAGAAAGCCATATAATTCAATAATTAATTGAAGGATTTGGAAATGTTTGGCTCAGTGAGAATACTTATATGGACATAATAGTTGTCTTCAAGTATTTGGAAGGCTGTCATGTAGAAAAGGGATTAGCTCTATCTTACTTGGTCCTTTAGGATAGAACTAGCAACAGTAGGTGAATGATGCAGGGGGAAAGGGAGATTTCATCTCAACATAAAAACAAACCTGCCAATATTCAAAGCAGCTAAATTGTATACATTGCTAAAAAAAAAAATGGGTGGGCAGTGAGCATCCTGTTATTGGAGGTGTTTAAGCCCAGACTGGTTGAATCCTTGTCCATGAGATAGAAGAGATACCTGTATAAGGTAGGAAGTTTCTGGTCATTTTATGTCCTAAGATTCTCTGATCCTTATTAAGTCTGAGTCCATGGTTCCACAGCTTCTCCATGGATGCTCTTAGTAATATGGATTCCATCTGGTACATCTCTGTACTCAGTCAATGAGTATTAAGAAGCCATTTAACCCTGTTTGCCTCATATCCCCTCATCTGTGATCCTTATTGAAAGGATGGATCAACATCAACAACAACAACAATGATTTTCCAGGGACTGTAGCAGGCTCAAGAGATACAAAGACAAAAGTGAAATGATCTCTGTTTCTCAAGGAGCTTATTTTTTATTGGAAACCCTCAAAGTGTCTCACAAAGTGACTTTGTTCGAGATCTCATAGTAACGATAGTAAATAACAGAGGTTCCTTTGCTTGAAATTTAAGAGGTGGCCATTCCTCTAAATGTCAGACCTTCCCTCGAACCCCTATGAACTTGTTAGCTTGGAAGCTGCATCAAATAACTTCAGTGAGAAAGATATTAATAGCAGTTACCATAGAATAAGAGATCACAGACGTCAAAACTCTTCTACTGAAGACATAATTATGCATGCTTAGAAACATTTGACTTAACTTTCTCTTTTTCTTTTCTTTCTTTCTCTTTTTTTTTACTGTGTATGCCCAAATTTGTGACTCAGCCAGAAGAGAGATTGCTGTGGGGAGAAACTTGGTAAGAAGGAAAAGGCTTTTCCCCTTGGTCAGTTGGACTTAGAAGGTTAAAACCTTTAGGAAGACCTGTGTTATGCTGAGGATTTGAAAGGAAAAAAGGCAGGTGGGGAGGGGGCAAGGTCCTAGTAAGGTCAAAGTTACTTCCTGGGAAAGTACAGCTTCATTTCCACTCGGCTGGAGATTTTTTTGTGATTTTTGATTTCCTGGATAGACATGTAAGCCAATAAATAAGCATTTATTGAGTACCTATTATATGCTAGGTACTATCCTAGTGCTGGGGGTACAAAGATAGACATGAATCCATCTCTTCCTCAAGAAGTTTACATTTGACTTCTGACTTCCAAGATTCATTCCAGTTCTAACATTCTGTTTTATGTTCTAAGTTTCCTTTCAGTTTATTGGATGAGAGAAAAAGAGCACTGTCTAAGTAGGGTAAAGAACACTGGGCTTGTCATCAGGAGATTTAGATTCCAGTCCTGGAGCTGTTCTGTGTGACCTTGGCCAAGTAACTTCTTGTTCCTTTAGCTCTCACATCTATAAAATGGGATGGCTGGACCACATCATAATGGTGGTACAGTTTCCCATCTGATTGCCACAACTCTCCTTTAAGGTAGGCAGCACAAATTTTATTATCTCTCATACTGAGGAAGAAACTGAGGATTAAAGAAGGGGTGCCATTTGCCTACTGTCTCAAGCCAATTCTGTCAGATTTAGAGGTGGAACAGATCTTAGAAGTCACCACATCTAACTCCCTTATTTTATAAGATAATGAAACTGAAGTCCAGAGAGAAGAAAGGACTTAATTTAGGCTGTGGGAAGAGTAACAAGGCAGGGATTAAAACCCAGTTCTCAGTGTGTACATACACACAGAAACAGATCTTACTTTACTCAAAATAAAAAACAATTTCTTATGAAAAGTAGAATGAACTGCATTGTGAAGTAGTGAGCTCCCTGACACTAGGGCTTTTAAAGTAGAGGCTGGGTAATTACTTTCGGAGGATGCTAGAGAAAAGAATAAATGATGCTCTGAGATCTCTTCTCTGACTATTAGAACAGGCAATATCTCTTCTTGCTGGGTGTTCATTTTCTGGCACATAGTTAAAATAAGGAGAAAATGCCGTTAGGCAATAGGTCATGAAGTACTCAATTAGAAATTATTGAGTGTCAAACTATGCTGTGGGCCTTGAGGACAGGGACCATTTTATTTTTGCCTAGGTATTCCCACCACATAGCTCAGTGCCTGATACATATAGTAGGTGCTTCATAGATGCTTACTGATTGATTGATTGTTATGGTTAGCTTGTTAGCATCAGTGGGGGGCAGGGGTTAATGTCTCAAACAGCCACCAGGGGGAAGCTGAGAACCACAGACAGGTGCACCTGCCTTGGTATTGTACCAGCACCAGCTGTTTGCAAGGGAACAGAGAGAGAAATTATCTCCATGAATAAATCCGTTTGGGTAAACTAAAAGACCATTCAGGGATATAATAGAGTCTTCATCTTTAGAGATACCAAAGGTAGATTGTGCCAGGAAACACCGAGACAGTTTCAGGAGTGGGAAGGAAAAAATCAGGAGACGTATGGGGGTGGGGCTGGGGGGTGGGAAAAAGTGTGTGTGGGAGGTTGGGAAGGGGGTGGGCTGGGTTAGAGAAGAGAGTTAGGGGTAGGAACCAGGAACCAAAGTCCTAGAATCATAGGAAATAGAATATCAGATCTGGAAGGGACCTTAAAACATGGAACATAGAATGTTTAGTTGGAAGGGACCAACTGTCAGAACTGGAAAGAAACTTGGAACTTAAAACAGAGAAGTTTAGTACCTTCACGCAGGATGCAGAATGTAAAATCTTAGAACATAAGATGTAGGATATAGAACAGAGAATAAATTATCTGGCAGGGAACTTAGAACATAGAACATCAGAGCTAGGGGGCACCTCCAAATATGGAATGTCAGAGCTTAGACCCTGTTTTGGAACTGAATTGGACTTCAGAACACAGCATGTCTGAATTGGAATGGGCCTTGGAAGTAATCAGTAAAATTATTAAGGATAGGGAACATACACCTTTTTTATAAAAATAAAATTATCTTTGAATCCAGTGCCCAGCATGGTTTATTCAATACACTAGGAGCTGAGTAAACACTTGATGACTTGAATTGAGCTAAATTAGTTCAACCTCATTTTACAGACAGGAAAACCGAGGATGAAAATTTACGCAGGTAGTTAGCAGCATACCAAGAACCAACAACAGCATTTCCATTCTCACTGACCAAGACTCTTTCCTAGAGCCTGAAAAAATTATGCCAGGAATGAATATTGGATCTGGCTAAGAAATTCATAAGTCCTATTAATGTTTCAGAGAACATTGTGCTTTAGATTGTCTTGGCAATTTGCTTAGACAATGTTTGCTTCTCTTTTGTTTTGTCAAACTTTGTCCAGAGTTGCTCCTGATATTAGGAGGGTCTTGTAGATGAGTCAGTGTGGAGCATACATAGTCATCAGGGAAGGGTTTGTGGGAGGAAGGGGAACATGAGCTTATAAGATGTATATGATTTGGATGGGTGAAGAAGATGCAGAGAAGAGGCAAAGAGGACCTTCTACGTGAAAGGAATTATAGCAGAGGTTTTAAGGCAAGAACGAATAATTAGAAGACAACAAAGAGAACAGACCAGCTTAGTGTTCATCCTGCGAAGAGAAGAAGATGATGTCCTATAGATATTGTGGGGACTTGATTCCGTAGAGAATGTGGGGTTTGTGAAAATTCAATACCACACCTATGAACAAGGGAGGTGGCTAGAGTGCATAGAGTGCTGGGTGGGGCCAGAGTCAGGAAAACCCGAGTTCCAATCTGGCCTCAGGCACTTAATGCTGTGTAACCCTGGGCAAGTAACTTAACCCTGTTTGCCTCAGTTTCCTCATCTGTAAAATGAGCTGGAGAAGGAAATGGCAAACCACTCCAGTATCTTTGCCGAGAAAACCAAAACTCCAAATGGGAATTATTTTTTTCAGTGAATTTTTTTTACATCCTTTTCCCTGTGGTCAATTCTGCTTTTTAAGGAATTCTCTTCAGTGGATTTTTGTGCCTCTTTTACCATTAATTCAATTTTGATTTTTAAGGTATTGTTTTCTTTAGTATTTTTGTGCCTCTTTTACCAAGCTGTTAATGTTCTTTTCATAATTTTCTTGCTTCACTCTCATTTACTTTTCTCAATTTTTCTTCTACCATTCTTATTTCTTTCTTTAACTCTTCCAGGAATTCTTGCTGGCCTTGGGTCCAATTAACATTTTTCTTTAGGACTTTTGATAGCTTTTTCGTATTGTGCTCTTCTTCTGAGTTTATGTCTTGGTCTTCCTGGCCACTACATTAACTTTCTATGGTCAATTTTTTAAAAATTTGTTGTTTACTCATTTTCTAGCCAATTTCTTCACTTTAAACTTAATGTTAAAGTTGAGCTCTGCTCATCAGAGGATAGAGAGGAATTATCCCAAGCTTCAGGCTTTTTTTGTGCTGATATTTTCAGAACTGGTTCTGGGGATTTGCAAATTTTTGGTGTTTCCAAAAGGTGGTATGATCCTAGGAGAGGTGTGGTCACTACTTCCCTGATCTGTTCTCTGGTCTTTGCCCAGGAAGGACCCCTGGTCCCTTGCAGTCACAAACACTAGTGCTCCTCTTCCACCACAATATTCCACCACCAATGCTTTTCTCCACCCCAGAGTTGTGACCCAGAAACCGCCCCCCCCCAACTAAACTTGTTTGCATGGGTATGTTCAACCTTTTTCGGTTCATTATAGGATGAGTGAATTTCAGCTGATACTCATTTCCCTCCATCCCTTTCTTCATCTTCTTTCTTACAAATTCCAGTTCTCAGTAATCACAAATTCCACTCCTCTCTTCCTCCCTTTTACATTACTATATTCCTTTTATCCTCTCATATTTCCCCTCATCAAATCCTCAAAAGAAAACTAAACTGCTTTTTATGACCTCTCTCTTATTTAACTCCCTTCATATCTTTTGAAGACTTTAAAGTTCTGAAGGGATATTTGTTTCTTCTCCCTCTATTAGAACATTAGCACTATACCATCATATATTCCCCCTAATTACTCAAATAAATTTACCTTTGTTGATTTTTCTGGACTCTTATGTTTATATTTCAAAGTTCTTACTGAACTCTAATTTTCTGGTTGTTGTTGTTCTTTTTTGGAGGGGGACAGGCAGGGCAGTTGGGTTTATGTGACTTGCCCAAGGTCACAAGGCTAATAAGTGTTAAGTGTCTGAGGCTGGATTTGAACTCAGGTCCTCATGTCTCCAGGGTCAGTGCTATATTTACTGCACCACTTAGCTTCCCCACAACTCTAGTTTTCTTATCAGAAATCCTTTAAAGTCCTTAAAGTTTCATTTTTTTCTTATAGGATTATACCTAGCTTTTCAGGGTAAGTTATTCTTGGCTCTAAGGCTACATTTTTTGCCTTTTGTAATATTTTTTTCCCAAGATCTTTTTTCATCCATAGAAGAAGCTGCCAAGTAGTGTGTGATTGTTTATGCTTCCTTGGTACTTGAACTCTTTTAGCTCTGAATGCTTGTAGCATTTTTCCTTTGATCAGGGAGTTATGAGTTTTGGCTATGGTATTTCTTTCCTTTTTGTTTTGGGTGTTACTTTCGATATTTCTACATTTTGTGTTCATTGAATGTTTTTTTTCACTTCACTAACTTCCTTGTTTAATCTTTTCATTGACTGACTTTTAAATTTTTCAACCAATGCCAAATAGTTCTGATGATTACTGCTTTATAATATAATTTCAGGCTGGTAATTGCTATTTCTCTTTCATTCTTACCTTTATTTACTATTTCCCTTAATAGTCTAGATTTTTTGCTCCCTTTAATTGAATTTTATTATTATTTTGTCTATCTCTGTGAAATCTATCTTTGGCACTTTGATTTATATGGTATTAAATATATATTAATTTCTGTATTGTTGTCATTTTTTGTTATATTAATGTGGCTTAGCCATGAACACTGAATATTCCTTTCTTTATTTAAATTTCCTTATTTTGCTAAGGAATTCTTTGTGATTATACTTATATAGATTTTTATATTGCTTTGGTAGATTGACATAGATATTTTTATGAATTTTGTAGTCATTTTGAATGGGATTTCCTTTTATATTATTGCTTCCAGCATTTTGCTTGTTATATGGAAATGCTATTGATTTTTGTGGCTTCATTTTGTAGCCTGAAACTTTAATGGTTTCAAATTTTTTTTATTTTTGATTCTCAAGAAATTTTAAAGTAGATTGGCAAATCATCAGTATATAAAGGTAGGTTTTTCTTATCTTTACCTATTTTTATGCCTTTAATTTCTTTCTCTTGTCTTTTTATTGCTATCACTTTTGGAATTATATCAAATAATAGCAGGAAAAAGGCATAATAAATAAAAAAGTTTTTAATACTTCATTCATTTGCAAAGTTTCTAGTGTATTTATGTAACAGGTGGTTGAGAACTGACTGGTATCTAGGAATTAGCAATCCTGAGGGACAAACTTTCTCCTCTCAGACTTGAGAACAAATTGAAACATTGTGTTTTTGGAGTTGATACCCAAAATTGAATCACAGCTTGGAGTTCTTAAAGAAACACCCATAGTTTATGAGAAATAAACTAAGAGGAAGAAGGTGACCTCAAAGACTGAACCAGAGAGAACTAATGGCTGTTCATTAACAGCCATAGTAACTTAATTACTTATTTATTTACTCCAAAGTTTCTGGTAACCTGAATTTTTACCTTAACCATAAAGAGGACAGAGGTAAGGTGCAGATAAGCACAATTTCAAATTAAGGCAGAGATCTTCTGCCTAAATTTAGGACCCTTCAAAAATGAGGGTTCTGAATTGTTGTGATTGTACTAGTAACTTTTCATTTAATATGGATTTGATAAAGCAGTAGTAGATGACAGGACCGTCTGGACCTGAGAAACGATCATATTGCCCCAGGCCAGAGAAAAAGTTAATTGTTGTAATAGGGTACAACTGATTAAATCCACAGACACAAAGAAGATTTTGAGAGCTAGTGATGAGCATCGGCTGGTAAACTGCACCTTTCACAGAGGAACCACAATGACCATTGTTACATCTGTGTGCTTCTTAATCCTTGTCTTGTCTACCAGGACCTGCCCTCCCTGACATCTGGGGACATTGTGTCCTTACATTTTTCTCTTGTCTTTTTTGGATTCTTGACCTCTAAGAATTCTGAGAATTGGCTATCTCTTAACTTACCACTTAAATATCTGAATTTTGAACCTCCTTTCAACTCTTCTTCAATTGCATTTCCTTATACAAATGTCTGGTACTCCTAATACTGGTATCTTCCACTTGATTGCTGTTATTACCCTAACTTGTGCTCAACAAATTGAAATTCAAGTAACATGTATTACATGTCCATACGCACAAGGTACTATTCTAGGATTTGAGGATACAAGAATAAATATGACACAGTGTCCTGACCTATTTGAAAGGGGGCTAGCTCATGCTCCTAGGCAAAACTCACACGTACCTTTTCCCCTATCAACACAGAACTTGCTTTCAGAGAACTTATGCTATTAACAGAGGAATATCATCAGATTATTATTAAGTAACTATATGTATGGTACTGTGCTGGGTACCATGTTAATAGAGACAGAAAATAATACATTTTTTTTCTCTCTCTTATGATAACCTTTAAAGACAGTGATCATGTGCTTCCTGATTTTTTTCTTCTCCAGGCTAAATATTTAGAGTTTTCTTAGTCAATTCCCAATGGCATGGTCTCCAGTTCCCTTGGCTTCCTATTTATCTCTCAGAATGGTGTCTTGCTTGTTTATTTCCCTCTTAACATGTAATATCCAGAAATAAACATAAAATTCTAGGCATGATCTGTCCCTCAGAATTTATTGGAACTATCACGTTCATTAATCTAGTTGCCCTGCCTGTTAGTTCAACCTTATATTGTGTTAGCTTTTGTAAAAGCTTATTGTTGGTTTTTAATAGTGAGAGTTAACTAAAACATCCGGGTTTGTTTTATGTTAAGTACTGTCAAATCAGCTAGCCTCCATCCTGAGCTAAAGGAATTGACTTTTTAACCTACATTCAGGATTTTATATTTATCTCTGTCATAGTTAAGGTTGGAGGTAGCAGTTTATTATTTAATTTTAGCTAGATATTTTTCAATACTGATTTTTGTCATTTATCATATGGACGATATCACTCAATTTTGTGTCAATGACCAGACAGATAAACCTGCCATCCTCATTTAAGTTACCATTAAGAATGTTGAATAGGACATGACCAAGAGGAGAGTCCTACTGTGACCTTGATCCATTAGCCATCAAGGGTCCTCCCTTGATCCATTAGCCAACCCTTCATAGGTAAGATTGTATAACTAGCCATTTAGCCACTTAACCAAGAAATATCATTTTGTCATAATTTTGAGCATCTGGAATTAAAAAAATAGATCAGTTTACTATGATTATTTAGATTTCATGAGGAAGTGGAAATGTGGGGGCAGGGATACCTAACCACTTCAATTCTCTGCTTCCCTTGACCTGATGTGAGGAATTTGTTAATTTAATTTTAAAAGAGACATAAAATATTAACCAAGAAGGCTGAACCAGTCCTCTTTCCCTGACAGGCTGATCATTTCCACTCATTCCTTGAAGTGTTGTAAAAGTTAATAATTAATCAGTATGCTCCACTCCCAGTTCCTTAAATCTATGTTCTGTTAAATGAGCAGCAGCCTGGAATTTCTCCATGGAAGTCTTGAAAAGAACATGCCCCAAACTCCGGTCATTGCCTATATTAGTATCTAGGATTTTAACAAGTTGCTTTGACATGAGTTCATACATCCTGTAATAATAAGAGTAACATACATTAGTACAGCAGTTTGTCATCACAAAATCCCATACCTGTTTATCCTTCATTTTATTTTTTTAAAAATATTTTTAAAATTTGTTTTCTTGTTTACATCATTCATTTTCATGACATTTTTGCATTACAAATATTGTCCCCGTCTTGCCCCTGCCACAACCCTAAAAAAGCAATCCCACTGTAAAGCCCCTCCCCTGCTTTGCTCTCTTACTTTCTGGTAGGGCAGGGAGTGTCTCCCTATCCCAGCCCCTGTATATCTTAATTCCTAGTTGCAGGTATTGCAGAACTTTAAATTCTAGATTCTTTCAATTGCTCCCTTGTCACCCACCCCAACTGGAAGGACAATCAATTCAATACAGACTGTGGATGCATGATTATACAGGACATCTTCATAGTGGACATACTGTGACAGTGATCATCTGTCTCTCCTTCCTATCCCTCCCCCCCTTGTTCTGTTCTCTACCCTGTCCCTGTCCCTTTACTGAAGTGTGTGCTTCCAGCATCCCTCCCCCAGACCCTACCCTCTCCTCCATCATCCCCCCTCTCATCACCGTGCCCCTTACTCTCCTGCATGGCATGATGCCCAGTTT
>JAQQSW010022504.1:0-10446 GCA_028646575.1 Pseudocheirus occidentalis
CAAAGGAGGCCCAGAAAGCCAATGAAGAAAAGAATGCCTTAAAAAGTCGAATTTGCCAGATGGAGAAAGAGTCTCAAAAGCATTCTGAAGAGAATAATTCCTTCAGAATTAGAGTGGAGCAAGTGGAAGCTAGATCTGAGTATTATCTGCAGAATGGTGATACATGAGATCATGGAAGATAATGAGGATGACCAGATGAAATAGTATAGAAAGTGTTGACTTTGATAAATAAATTACCAAATAGCCCACAGAGGTTATAGCACAAAGGTTTATACCAGCTGTCAATTCTGAAAAATGAAATGAAGCACCATACCAAAGAGCTGACAGCAGCTGTAAGCAAAAAGCCTCCTTTGTTCCACTGGAAGAAGGAAACTGGACCTGTGTGCTGGGACTTGGTCTAGACTCTAGGACCAAAGAGAGCCAAGGCAGTGAGGCTAAGCCTTGATATGTGTAGAGGTGGCAAGACGAAGAAGAAAGCAGAATAAAGTGTCACAGCAGCAGTGAGGTCTGATAGCCACAATGTGGCAAGCGTGCCTAGTGACAAAGTCTATTCCTGGCAGGACTTGGTGATCATCCTGTTGGATGAAATTGCTACTAATAATTGCTTTGATTTATTGATTGTGAATTTATATAATTAGATTACTTTTCTGATTCCTAATTTTGATAAAGTTTTGAGGGGCTACATATATTATCTGCCTATTTAAAACTGTAGATAGTTTAACCTTGTTTAGTCTTTTATAATTACTCATGTTTACCTTTTTATGTTTGACTCCTTTCTTGCTCATATGTCAAATATTCTACTCAGTTCTGTTTGTCCTTTTCTTCAGGCATGCTTGGAAGTCCTCTATTTTATTAAAGATGCATTTTTTCTCTGTAGAATTATACTAAGTTTTGCTGGATTATTCTTGGAGATAAACCTAGATCCTTTGACTTTTAGAATATTACATTCCAAACTCTCTCCTCGTCTTGATATTTGTGGCTGTTAAACTGTATATGATCCTGACTATGGCTCCTTTGTACTTGAATTCTTTCTTTCTGGCAGCTTGAAGTCTTTTTTCCCTTCACCAGGAGCTCAGGATTTTATCTAAAATATTCCTGAGAGTTTTCTTTTGGAGGTGTCTTTCAGGAAGAAATTAGTTGATTCTTTCACTTTCAGTTTTGACCTCTGATTCTAACACACTTGGGCAAGCTTCTTATCTAGTTTCTTGAACTATAATGTCTAGGTTCTTTTTTTGTTCCTGGCTTTTAGGAAGTCCAATGGTTCTTAAATTCTTTTCTCCTCAAATCTGTTTTCCAGGTCAGGTTTTGGTTAGGTTTTGTTTTTTTTTTTTGGTTTGGGTTTTGTTTTTTTTTTTTTTTTGCTATCAGATACTCTACATTTTCTATTTTTTTTCAATCTTTTGACTTTCGATTCTAAGTAATTCAAATAACTCCCTGAAATTACATTTGGGGTAGGTATTTTAAAAATATTTTTAAATGACAAAAAACTTTTTCTAAATTGTTAATTCTCTTTTTCATAATGCTGTCTCTATGGTTTCTCTTCCTTCCTTCCCCCCACTCCCGACTGCTTTCATTCTTTTTTTTTAACATCTTTTTTTTTTTCTGCCTTGAGCTGGAAACTGGATTTTGGCTAGGATTTTAAATCCTGGGAGTTTTCGTTTTGGGGCTTTGTACTGGAGGTGACTGGTAGATCTCTTTTTTCTATTTCCACTTTGCCATCTGGGTCTAAGAAATCTGGGCAACAATTTTTTAAAGATTTCTTAAAATAGGATGTTTGAAGTTTGGGGTTTTTTTTGTTGTTGTTGTTATGGCATTCTAGTGATCCAGTGATTCTTAAATGTTTTTAGCCGCAATCTTTTTTTCAGGTCAGTGGTTTTTGCAATGAGATATTTTCCATATTCTTTTATATTTTCAATCTTTTGACTTTATTTTAATATCATTTATTGCCTCATGGATTCACTGGCTTCTTCTTGGGCCATTCTTATTTTCATAGTTTGTTGGCTGGGCAAGGTTTTATATCTCTTATGCCAAGCTGTTAATTCTCTTTCCAATTCTTTCTTCCATAGCTCTCATTTCTTTTACAGTTTTTTCCTCATGTCCTCATTTCATTTATAAAAAAAAAAGTAAATTCTTTGAAAAACTCTTGCTTTATCTCTTCTAGGAATTCAGGTTGAGTTTGTCCACAAGCCTTCTCTGAGGCTTTGCTTGTAGATGCTTTGGAGTCATTCTCTTTTGGATTTGTGTCTTAAACATCTCTGCCATTGTAATAGTCCTTTATGGTGGGATTTCTTTTGCTTGCTCATTCTTTCAGCCTTCTTCCTGACTTTGAACGTGATATTAGGGCTCTGTTGCACTTTTGGAGAGAAGGTCTGGAGTATTCCTATTGCTGCTCTCTTGGTGGTATCAAACGTTGTGTTATTGTATGAGCTCAGGAAAAGACTGAGGACCTGCAAGCTTTCGGTGCTCCTAGGGTAGTTTAATTCAAATCCAAGTTTGACTGCTACCCCACTAGTCTGACCTCTGCACTTCATGACCTGGGTTTGGGTGTTAACAATAGAAGATTGCTGTTGGACTTAAGCAACAACTTTCAGCAACTGTAAAGCTCTTTTGGTTGATAGTGGCAAAATTGGCAGGCTCCTTTTTGGTCCAAGATTGCTGCCCTGGTCGTTCCTCTGCAGGGTGGGCTACATGCTAAAGATGATGCTCTGCTCTGGGTTTGGGGTCTGAGTCCCACTGCCATTATTAATGCTGGTTTCTGAAGTTCCTCCTTTCTAGATACACTGCCTATAACCAATCAGGGAACACCAGCCCTTGCTCAGTGCACCCTGGATCTGTACCCTAGATCTGGATAGTCGCCAACAAAGCTGCCCAATGGCACCTGGCCCTGTCTCCATGCCCTGATGGGTTTTGAAAGATTTTGAAATTTGAAATTTGAAAAATTTTTGAAAAAACTTTGGAAGATTTTTTCATCATTAGTTTTCCATAATCTTGACCGATCATTTACAAGAGTTCTTCAGTTTTTCAAAGTTGCTTTCCTGTAAACTGTTGGAGTCATTCTATAAATCATTCTCCTTCTTTTGGCAATTTTACCCTGAAACAGTTCATATTCTTCTGAGGTTACTCTGAATTAATCTCTTTCATCATTTCTTATGGTACAATAATATTTCATATAATATTCATAGAGGTCAAATGATAAAGTAGAGAGAAAGCCTTGACGCCAAGAAGATCTCAGTTTGAGTGCTGTCTCTGGCTGGGTCTGGGAGAGTCATTTAAACTTTCAGTACTCTAAGGAAGTTTCTAAGACCATAAATTGCCTGGAAAGTTGCATTGGTAGAAAATCTTTTCTCACCCAGCAGTTTCCTATAAAGACATAAAATCACAGGTATAATCCTTAAAATTTTAACATATCACAATTTGTCTAGTCATTACGCTTACTTTGTTTGCAGTTTATTACTACAACAAAAAGTGCTGCTATAAATATTTTTGTAAATGTAGGTCCTTTTCATCTGTCTTTGATCTCTTTGAGGCATATGCCTTGATTAAAGGATATTTATAGTTCAGCGACTTCTTGCTTGGAGTACAAATTAGTTTCCTGAATGGTTGGATAAATTCATAATTTCATAAAAGGATGGTTAATGTACTTGCATATTTAATGATTGCTTCTCTTAGAATTATCATTTTCTCTTTTTGCTGCTTTCACCAGTTTAATGAGGAAGAAGTAGAGCCTCTGAGTTGTTTTGATTTTCATTTCCCATATTAGTGTTTTGGACCACTTTTACATTGTTGATATTTCTTCTTTTGGGAACAGTCTTCATTTATCCATTGGGGAACAGCTCATTTGATGTCATCATAGGATATAATCATGAATAAGGCATTGATGTGGCTAAAAAATGTGTCAGCCCCTGATGATTCCTTCATAAAGTGTGAATAATTTTCTCCATTGTAAATAAGGGAGCCTAGTCACTAGATGTCCAACAAATTTGCCACATTCCTGGGGCATTTAAAAAGCTTAAGCTCTGGAGTCAGTTGGATGATGAGGTAGTTTTCAGAGCCTGGGTATGTTGAGGCAAGAGACAAAAGTTAAGAGATAAACTCTGCTTTTTACCTCTTAGGTGAGAAGAGAGGCTTTTTCTCTCCTCCACCACTGCCGTGAATCATGCCAGCTAGAAGCAGAGCTACTTCCCCAAAATGAAACACCGCATGTAGTCAGTAATAAAAGAAAGACAGCTGCTCTGTTCAGACATGGATGCAGAGAGGCTATCACTGAAGGTCAGATACAACTTAAAAGAGCATTATACCCTGACAGGAAACAAGAGTGCCAGCTACAGATTCAAGAGATGGTTATCCTTAGCAATCAAGAATGAGTTGCAGGGGCAGCTAGGTGGCGCAGTGAATAGAGCACTGGCCCTGGAGTCAGGAGGACCTGAGTTCAAATCCGGCCTCAGACACTTAACATAAAAACTAGCCGTGTGACCTTGGGCAAGACACTTAACCCCAACTGCCCTCCAAAAAGCAAAAAAAAAAAAAAAAAAAAAAAGAATGAGTTGCAAAGTGGGGTGGCTAGGTCAGGAGGACCTGAGTTCAAACCCAGCCTCAGACACTTAACACTTACTAGTCATGTGACCTTGGGCAAGTCACTTAATCCCAATTACCCTGTCCTTCCCCCTCCCCCCCTCAAAAAGCAAGCAAGGATGAGTTGCAGAATGATTAAAAAAAAGACTTTCAAGCCCTGTGGAGAATAATCTTGGCCACATGCATTCCTTACATTATTAAAATAACAATAATAATTAATACACAAACGATGTCATATATTTTATATGTGACATAATTTTATTATATATTATATAATAGAATACACTGATAATAGCAGTTACTATTACTGTAGTTCACATATGAGCCTATGGTGGAGAATGCGCCTTCGTTTTAAGAGTGGGAATCCTTTTTGCCAATTATACACGTCTTTGTTAAGAGCTACTTGGGCTACTAGCTTAATATCAATGGCAAATGCATTAATAAGGGCTTACAAATTATACTTTTAGGAGTGGGAAAAATTTTTTGTGCGTGTTGGTCCTTTCCTTTCATCTCTGCCTCTTCGGGGGAAGTGCCTACCAGGCGTGGTGTCATTGGGTGAAAGTTCTGTGACTTTGGAGTTCTAGGTCCAAACTGCCTTTCAGAATGACTGGGAAAAGTCATGGCCCAGCCAACCGGGCTTCAGTACGGGATGTTTGACACAAACGGGAGGCAGCTACATGGAGGCATGATGGTGAAGTCCAGAGAGCTGGAAGCACAGACAGGAGAAGACGGAGGCATGGCTGGCCTGGGCCCATCAGGAAAACACCCTGCAGGAAAGTGATTTACCACTGAGAGTTGTAAGAGTTACACTGAGGATTACAAGAGTACTTGGATGTTAAGTGATAAAAGGTAAAAAAGATTAATTTATAAGTAAAATAATAGCTCTGGAAGAGAGAATTAGAAGGAAAACAAATAGCTTAGAAGAGGAATCTCAATCTAATAACAGTCTCCCTGAAAATTAGAAAAAAAATCAGAGGGTGGCTAGGTGGCGCAGTGAATAGAGCACCGGCCCTGGAGTCAGGACGACCCAAGTTCAAATCCAGCCTCAGACACTTAACACAAAAACTAGCCGTGTGACCTTGGGCAAGTCACTTAACCCCAACTGCCCTCCAAAAAAAAATTAGAAATTAGAATGCTCAATGAGACAAGAAATCTAAGAACAAAATTGAAAGACTGAAAAAAATAAAAGAAAATATAAGGAAGTCATATAAAAAACAACTGACCTGGAAAACAGATAAAGGAAAACTATTTAAGAATCACCAGTCTTCATGAGCACCATGAATTTAATGCCCTTTTTCAAGAATTCATAAATCAAAACCACATAGGTCTTTAGATATAGAGGACAAAATGAAAATAGAAGGCATCCATCAGTAACCTTTTGAAAGAATACCCCAAAATTAAAACTATCAGGAACATTCTGGCCAAAATCCATAGCTACCAGATCAGAGAAAACAATACTACAAGCAGTCTTATGAAAAGGATCAATTTATAAGGACCCTAGTCAGGATCTCACAAGACTTGGCAACCACACCTATAAAAGAGAAGAAATCTTAGAATACAATAACCCAAAAAGGCAAATAATAAAGGCTTATAATAAAAAAATAATTTACCCTGCAAAACTGAGTAAGGACCTTTAATGAAATAGTAGACTTTCAAATATTCCGGATGAAATGATCAGAACTTGGTAGAAACTCTGAAGAGGAATAAAAACAATGTAGAAAGATAAATACATATAAGCAATTATATACTAAACATACTAAACAATAACTATGTGGTTCTATTATTATAAGAAGGAAAAGACAAGTGTCCCTTCAAAATGCCAATGTCTTCAAGGGTCACAGAGGAAGTTGAAGAAAGTCAATTCAGATCAAGTTAAATCAAGAAGCTTTATTAAGCACCTATTAAATGAGATTATATTTGTGAAGCACTTAGCACCATGTCTGGGACGTAGTTGGTGTTGTATAAATGTGAGTTGTTAACATAACATATTAACTACATATATAACTATAATTAATGTAACACAATTATATAGAAATATAATTATTTATTAGATTTATAACTATATTATAATAATTATAATACATATTATATATTATACATATAATACATATAATATATATTCACATACATGATAGCTTGGAAATAGTTTTAAAGGCAAGGTACTAGAATTAAAGGGGATCAGGAAAGACCTCGCAAAAGATGGGGCTTTTGTGGAGAGGGAAGGAAGGGACCTTTCTACCTGATTTTTTTTTTTTAGTGAAATATGAAGCGAAGTTCTGAAATGAAAGAGTAGGAGGAAGGAGAACTTTTGAGAAGTTAGAGGAGACAGTTTTTTTTTAAGTTTGGAAAAGACACTGTGCTCAGTGAGTGGGATAATGAATCAGGTAGAGAGATATACAAGATTGCCTTGCCATGATGAAGATTAAATTACGGAACATAAATCTGTAGTGGACCCCATTAGCAATGTTTTGTAGCTGAGGATGATTTTGTTTTGTTTTGGCAATCTTAAGAGAAAAAAGAAAAGGGAAGTGAAAAGGAACACACTAGGTAAAAAGTGGGGAAAAAGAAAGTTAAATTTAACATTTCTTATCGTTGGGGAGTACAAGCAGAACATATAAACATGGAGGAAGGGATGGGGAAGTGGACGTCACATGAACCTCTCATCTGAACTGTACAAAAAAAGGTCAATCACATACACACACAAACAAAGCATTTCATGTAGAAATACATTAAACTCAACAGAGAAAAGACAGGGACACTGAGGGAGAAAGGGTCCGTTACAAGAGAGGGTGGAAGAGTTACAAACTAAATAAAATTTAACTTCATAAGGTGGATCATAAAGAGGGATTAAAAGGAAAGAGAGCATAAGGAACAGTGACTGGGGTCTAGAAAAGAGGAAGGGAGGAGAGGCGGATTGCTTCAGTTCTAGACCCTAGTGTTCATGATGCTCCTCTTTAACTCATCTTCTATGTAAAAGGGGAGAGGGCTGTTAGGCAGAGAAAGGAACAGCAATATGGATTTGAAAGCAGAAAATATGCTGCTTACAAAAATATATTTGAAACAAAAAGACTCACAGAGTTAAAGGGAAAACCAAGGCAGAATTCATTATGCTTCAGGTGAACTTAAAAAAAATAACAACCAGGGGTTTTAATCATTATCTCAGACATGGTAACAACAACAGTGAAAACCAGACATGGCTAAAAGAGAAAAATAGAGGGGCTGTTCTATTCTTTGTTGTTGTTGTTGTTAACTTTTGGTTATTTTTGGTTTACATCATTCATTTCCACCAGATTTTGAGTTACAGATTTTCTCCCCATCTTTCCCCTGCCCCACATCCCAAAACAGCCACCCCACTGTACACCCCCTCCCCCAGTCTGCTCTCTCCTATGTCCTCCTCCATCACCCCTCTGACTTTCTGGTAGGGCAGGATGGATCTCCCTACCCCAGTGCCTGTATAGCTTATTATCCAGTTGCATGTAAATAATAATAATTATTATTACTATGATAATAATAATTATTATATATGTATTTAACATTTGATTTTAGAACTTTAAGTTCTAGATTCTTTTGGTTCCTCCCTCATCACTCACCCCCACTAGAAAGACAAGCAATTCAATACAGGCTGTACATGTGTAGTTACACAGAACATCTCCACAATGGACATACTGTGAAAGACTGACTATATTTCCCTCCTTCCTATCTGCCCCCCCGACTTGTTCTATTCTCTACTTTGTCCCTGCCCCTTTACATAAGTGTGTGATTCTAACAACCCTTGCCCCCAACCTGCCCTCCCCTCCATCATCTCCCCTCTCATCCCCTTCCCCCCTACTCTCCTGTAGGGCAAGATACCCAGTGTAGAGTGTATGTCATTCCTTCCCTAAGCCAGCTTCAATGAGAGTAAGGTTGTCCCATTCTCTTTTGCCTTCCTGTTTTTCCCCACCATTGTAACAATTATCCCTTGCCTCTTCTATATGAGATGATTAACCCCATTCTGGCTCTCCCTGTCTTCTCTCATACTATTCCTTTCTGGCCCCAGTTTCTCCTGACTTTGACATTTGTACCTCTTTGGGGAAAAGTTGCAATTCTGTCTGTCTATATTTGTCTTGGGGTGCTGTTTGGTGTTCCAAATGATAATTTGGAAATGGGCAATGCAAAGCCCCATAAATCCCCTGGAGACAATCCCTTGAAGGAATTTTACCCCCTCAAGGATGGAATTGAGGTTGGGGTAATCAGTGTGCACCATATTGATGCTCTTCAGAGCCTGGAGAATTGAGGGAGCCTAGTCTTCCTAGTGGGGGGTGTGGACATAAATAAAATTATTTTAAATCCTACAATTGGCCTGAAAAGGGATTTTTCCCTTTTGTGTCTATTTCTCTGTGTTTCAGCCTCAACCTGCCCCCGCTTCAGGCTCCCTCTCCCACACACCTCCACCCCCCCAACCCCCCCCCCCCCACTTCTCTAAGTACTACTGTTTGGCTAAATCAATCTGTTTTCTTCCCATGGCTAATCAGTCTGGTGAATGTTGAATACAGGGAATAGCAAATCCCCTTGTCAGCCCTGTGTATATTAGTCTCTATGTCTTGTCCTATTATCTATGTTTGAAAGTCAAATTAGCTTTTTCCTGGGGTCTTATTGGCCCAAAAAGCAAGAGTAAAAGGAAAAGTTTTCTTGAGGAAGAATCTCTTTCTGTCTTTTAACTCTAAGTTAGAAGGCAAACAAGAAACACATACAGGAGGGACAGGATCTTTTCCTCAATTTGATGGCAGCATTATTTAGTAAGAGACTAACTGAAGTTTCCTTACTATTAATTTCCAAATTGTGGTTTGAATGTTTTTATAAATGCTAGAATATCTAGATGAGTTTTGAGGCAATATTCTTTAGAATTCTGCTTTTAAGAAAAAATACAAAGCAGGTAGATATGAGCAATTTTGAGAAAAGGCACTAGATGTCTTTCTTCAGATGCTTCCATTCCATCCCAACATTGCTACATTCCAACCCGTTCCCTGCCCCCCCCCCCCAACAATTTAAGAAGACAAAAAGAGAACCCCTGGTTGGGGGGTCATGGGACCTGAACTCCTAAAAGGAAAAGACCATGTCTTTGGGATCTGGATCCCTAAAAGGAAAAGCCCCTGAACTTTGCCACAAATTTTAGCAGCCCAGATCCCTGGCATTCTCCCGAAGCATCTGGCCCATCCCACTGTAATCCTTTTAACTGCCCTTTCATTGTGGCCTTCCATTGTCTGCACCTGGCCCCACCCCAGGCTACTTGCCACATCTTGATCCCATGGAGATCTTCCCACAGTCTTTTTCTGTATAAAAATATCAGTCTCATACTCATCAAATGTGCAGATTCTTAGAATCTAGCCCACTTGAACTGGTATCATAAATACCACAGACTCACTAGGAAGCTCACCCACCCAACTGGTTTCTTAATAAACTCACTACTAGGACTGAAAGAAGACTAGAGTGGCTGAATTCTTTTGAGGCAGACCCCTGCCTTGTAGCCTTGCATTTCAGGGTTCCTAGTACTGCTGACTGGGAACCAAAATGTATCGTGGTCTAGTTATCTCCAAGTTATCTGGTTGTCCCTGTTTGGGGTAAAAAAAAATACCCATTATTCTTAATTTAATTAGAAAAGTAAACACAGAGATGCCTTAGATAAGAAGAGGAATTTATTCCCTTTCCCTGGGAAGAAAGGGGTGCCCCATCTCGGATTTCTTACCCATGTTGATCCGTGAGGCTGACGGGCCAGGAGAGAGAGAGCCCCCAAGATCAGGTCTAGGATTTTAAAGACCTAATTAGGACGTCCCTTCTCCTGGCCAACTGCCTTCTTTTATTGGTGGAAAAATTTACTTTACCAATCTCTTTGCTACT
>JAQQSW010022505.1:0-10446 GCA_028646575.1 Pseudocheirus occidentalis
GAAAGCTAGAGAGGTGTTGGAGGAGGGCATAAAAGGGAACAGATTGTGGGAGGGGTCTTACAGTGGGATCAATGTTCTGGGCTGGGGGGTAGGGACAAAAAGGGGAGAAAATTTGTAACTCAAAACCTTGTGGAAATGAATGATGTAACCAAGAAAATAAATTAAAATTAAAAAACAACAAAAACCAACAAAAAAACAAACAAAAAAATAAAATAAAATAAAATAAAATGTTAAATTCTTGAAGTAAGAGCATTTTTTCCTCTCATTTTGAACTATATCATCTCTAATGCCCCATGGAACCATGAAAGCCCTTCTCAGTATCAAATACATCTAGAAAACAATATTCATAGAAGCTGGATACCTGAGAAGAGAGTAAAAATGAAAATTCAATTGTTGAAAGAGAATTAAAGAATCTGCTGAAAGGTCTTCCTGAAGAAGAGAGGGAAATAAGATACAAAGAGGTTTTCTGGAGGAAGACAATAGAGAAGGGACTGTCTCTAGATTGAGACACAAAAAAATACAAACAAAAGAGAAGAATTAACACATGAAGTTTAACATCAGCATGATGAGCAGAAATAAATCTTTGTTAGTAATATGAAGCATAAAGATTACATAGGTCCCAATAGAAAGTGCCTCCCTAAATATGAATAGGCTGCTGAATTTAGTAATTTAGTTAAGGTCCCCTCAGCCCAATCCCACTGGTACACCAGGTAATATTATTAGTTAGGAGGACTGTATAAAGATTCTGGAGAAAGTGGAGGTTAACCTAAGAGAGGAGGAAAGAGGAAGTATCCTGATTATTCTGAACTTGGATTCAAGCTATTTAGGCTGTTGCCAGAGTAAATGAAATCTGCTCTCCAGTTGTAATTATTGTTGTTTTTAATAAGCCAAAGTGTTTGTATGGGAAATGATGGTTATTTTATCCTGAAGTCAAATTTTGATGTTACCAAGGATAAGTCTAGATGAGTGTAAAATTAAACAAATTATAATTTTTCTTGGGGAAATCCTGTATAGTAACATAACCATAATAGTATTATAAAAGTCTCCAAAACGGAACTCAACACATCCTATATACTAAGAGTTAAACTATTGGTTTAATTCAAAACAATTCACTTAACATTTATTAGGCACCTACTATATGCACAGCACTGTGATAGTTGTTAGATATAAATTAAAAATAAGGACAGTCCCTGCCTTCAAGGAACTTAAAATCTAATGGAAGATAATACACTAAAGGAAGCTGAAAAGCATGGGGATGCGTGGATGGGGGATACAAAGGTGAATGGGGGTTGCATGCACTCCAAGCCAAACAGAGCTGTTGGGTAGAAAGTAGAGAGTTGCCTGGAAAGTTAAGGTTCTATAAAGAAAATATTTGGAAAGAGTTTAGTGTAACACCTCCCAGCCCTCTAATCAAAGAGGAAAAGAGAAAGAATTGGGGAAGGTGAGTATCCAAAACCGACTCATAATGTTGAGGTTTCAGGTGGTCACAGGTTATACAAACAAAAATAGAGAACCATGATAAAGGTCAAATGAGAGTCATAAAAAGGAAATTAGATTATTCCACCTTTTAAAGGCAAAAAAGCAACTTTGTAATTTGCTAATGCAGAGTAGGATTCACTTATTCATTCAATAAACATTTATTAAATGCTTATTATTTTATACAAATTGGGCTAGATATAGGAATAGTCAAAAACTAAGTTGTACAGCATTGCAGATCTTAAGGAGCTGGCGGAGAAGAGTGAGGACAAGCATATGGAAAATAAAGAACAAATTACAACTTTAAAATACACAAATAAAAGCCAGTGAGGTGTTATAGGGAGAGAATTGTGCTAGGCATCAGAAGGCTTAAATTTGAATACCAACTTAATATGATATAAGCAGAGTCAAATCACAAAATATCTTTGAGGCTCAATTTTCTCATCTGCAAATTGGGATTAATGATGCTATGTAAATCAGAGACAACTCCTCTAGGAAGTTTTCCCTGATCCACCCCTCTGAATTCTAGGACCCTCCATCTCTTTTGTTTTGAATAATTTTGCGTTTATTCTCCTTATTTTTATTTGATTTATAGTCATATATGTATTTATTTCCCTATTAGAATGTAAGCACCCTGTGGATAGGGATTCTTTTACTCTTTGATTTATATCTACAGTGCTTCACACTAACTGAGGAACAGAGATGTACAACATAGCCTAGAGGTGATGCAGCTCAAGTCCTCCTAATAACCCCAAGTGTAAAGAACTTAAATTAAAATCTAAATAGGAATACTTATTGTTAATATTTTAACATTTGTATTTGGCATTTAATATGTAATTGGGAAATATTAAATAAATAAAAGATAGATAATGTTGTCAATAAGTTGTTCAGTCTTGTGGCTATTTCCTTGATTCCATAGATGATGCTGTACATGAGGTTGTCTTGGTAGTGGAGTGGTTTGTCATTTCTTTCTCCTGTGAATTAAGGCAAGTTACTTGTGATGTGCATAGGGTCATAGAGGAAGCCAGTATCTGAGATTGGATTTGAACTCAGGTCTTCCAGGCTCCAATCCCAGTACTCTGTCCACTGAACCATTTCATTGTTTCTATAGATAATGTTACATTACAAAATTAAGCCCTCAGAGATTCTTTTGTATGAAGTAGTGGCTCTCTTTCTATTTGAGTTGACATCGCTATTGTAGAGAAGACGCTTAATATAATATTGTTGGTTATTTGATCCTTCCTGTTAAGCATCTTCTCTCTCAGACCTCCTGCAGTACTTTGTTTTTATAACTGTATATTACACTTACTTTGTAATATTTTTATTGAACTCAACTCCTACCCTACTAAGCTCTTTGAGAGTAAATATCTTATATTAGCCAACCATTATATTGGACCTAGCACTTAATATATTGCTCTTCACACATCAGGCACTTCCTTAAGATGCAGTTTGCTTGGTTACATTCCTCATGGAGTGAACAACATAGACTTATAAAAATGTCTTATTACTCTGATATTTTATGTTATTTGTACCAGACATATAACCAGTTACCTATCCACTCCCAAACCTCTCTTTCCTGGCAAGATTACCCAATGATGTGACTAGGTTCAAGATCAGAAGGACAATTCTTTGATATTTTTTCTTGATGGAAGTATCTATTAGTGCATCTTTGGGTAGAAAGGAAAAGCTCTGGAGCAAACTGTCAAAGAGTTCATTGGTGGTCTAAGGCAAACCTCTCTCTCTCTCTCTCTCTCTCTCTCTCTCTCTCTCTCTCTCTCTCTCTCTCTCTCTCTCTCTCTCTCTCTCTCTCTCTCTCTCTCCAAGATGCTGACACTTAGTGTAATCTAGGCACAGACCCTGGAGCCAGGAGGACCTGACTTCAAATCTAGTCTCAGATAGTTACTAATTATGTTACCCTAGACAAGTCATTTCACTCCAATTATCTCTTCCCCCACCCCCAAAAAATGATTAGTATTCTCTAAATCATCAAAAATGTTCAGGAATTTTCTTCTACATAGCCTACTCATTTCCCCCATATCAGCTGGATCTGGGTACTACTGAGCTTCCAGTACACTGAAATGCTGAGATTATATGAAAACAAATTATTTCAGAGCAACAGAAATCGCAGGTAAATGAAGTCAATGGGATGAATTCAGTGAGATCTGAGCATCCTTTTAGAGGAAAGAATAGTTTAATCATTAATATGTGGAAGTTTATAGTATTCTTGTATGTTTTGGTATATAAAAGTAGTGCTTTCTTTTGTAGCACTTCAAGCATGCTTAGAACAGAATAAACAAGTATATTAATTTTCAAAAAGTTATTAGGATGAAACTCTCTTCATTACTCTTTACTGCCAAAGTTTAGTTCTTTAACTAGTGGTTGTGTGTCAACATATTAACCTTGGGGAGAAAACATAGGGGAAAAGGTAATGAATGGACTTATGGGGGTTTCAATTGTCTAAAGCTTATGTTGTAAATCAATACTGTTTGGGTAAAACATGCTAATGATATACAAGAGGCAACACATCAAGATTTTACCCTTGTTGATGCCCAAGATAACCTAAGAGGAAAACACTCCATTTTTACCCCTAAGTAATAACAACACCAATGATCTTGATAAATTATAATTAATTTTCTTTTGTCTATTTCTTTTACCTCCCCATCCAAACAAAAAACAATATTCTCATCATTATTAAGGTTTTTTTCCCTTCCTGCCTTCCCCCTCCTTTTTTTAAGTAATATATTTAATGAACTAGTTCTTTTCTGGTAAGGTTCACTTTGGGATTTCAAATGATCAGCAATTTCATTATTGTGGGCATGCTTTCTACTCATACAGTTTGCATTCTTTCCACATCTTAAAACATGGTTCAGTTTAAGAAGTAAGAAAAAAAACAATTCCTTATTTCAACAAACATTTATTAAACCTTTACTATGGACTGAGCATTATGCAAAGAGTTGGGGGAGACAACAAAGGTAAATCAAACTAGGGTCCTACACCTTAGAAGATTCACATCTACTAAGAGTTGATAAGACACACACACAAATAAATAAGCTAGCAGCTATCCTCTCCACAATTGCAACTTCTGATTTATCAGGGATTTGACAGTAAAAATGTTGATAACATAGTCCCTAATTTCTTGAGAAACTGCAAATAAAATTGACTCTAGCCAATATTTCCATTTTTCTTGATCCAGGAATTTTTTTAATGGCTACTACAGACACTTGAGAAATTAGAGTATCAAGTAAATTATACTATAACATCTCTCAACCTCACATCTTTTATCCCATATTTTTATTCATGTGAAATAAGGTTAAAAAGAATAAAAAGGCATAATTTAAAAAAAGTTTTATTTATTTTAAACATTCTATCATTTTAAATTTTGAATTCTCAGTTTTCTCCCTCCCTGTCCAACTCATTGCACAGTCAAGCAATACTATAGGAATTATTCATGTGAAGCCATGAAAAACATTTCTACATGAGTCATGTTGAAAGAAGTAAAAAAAAAAACCCAGCAAAATATAGTGGAAAAATATACTTTAAACTGAACAACAAATTCAACAGTTTTCTTCCTGAAAGTGGATAGAATTTTTCATCCTGAGTGCTTTAGAATTGTCTTGGATCATTCTATTTATGAATTAGGGCTTTCACTGTTGATCAACATTACATTATTGTAGTTACTGTGGACAATGTTCCTTGGTTCAGCTCAATTCATTATTCATGAATTCATGTATGTGTTCCCAGGTGGTATGGAAACCATCCTGATCATCATTTCTTATAGGACAATAGTATTCTGTCATAATCATATGCTACAACTTTATCAGCCATCCTCCAATTGATGGGCCTACCTTCGATTTCCAATTCTTTGCCACCACAAAAGACCTGCCATAAATATTTTTGTACACATAGGGCCTTTTTTCATTTCGTTTGTCATACAAACATAGAAGTGGCATTTGCTGGTCAAAGGGTACATGCAGTTTTCTTGTTCTCTGGATATCATTTGAAATTATTTTATAGAATGGTTGGACCAGTTCCCAACTTTACCAAGAGTGTATTAGTGTCTCTATTTTTCCAAATCCTGTCCAACATTTGTCATCTTCCTTTGTTGTTATATTAGCCAGTCTGATAGGTAGTACCTAAGAGTTGTATTAATTTAGCTTTCTTTAATGAATAGTGATTTAGACGATTTTTTTTTCACATGGCTATGGATAACTTCTAAAAATTTCCTGTTCACATTCTTTGACTATCAACTGGGGGATTGCTTTTATTTTTATAAGCTGGATTCATTTCCCTTTATATTTGAGAAATGCAGTCTTTGTCAAAGAAACTTGTCATAAAATTTCCCCCCATTTCATGCTTTCATTCTAATTTTGACTGTTTTGTTTTTGTTTGTGCAAAAGTTTTTTTTTTTAATTTCATGTAATCACAATTATCTGGTTTGTTTCCCACCATGCTCTCCATCTTTTATTTGGTCATAACTTCTTCCCTTATTCATAGATCTGACATGTAAAATTTTCCATGTTCCTCTAATTTGCTTCTCAAGTAACCCTTTATGTCTAAATCATGTATACATTTTTACTTTATCTTGTCATACACTATGAGATGTTCGTCTGCGCCTTTTTTCTTCCAGCTGCTTTCTAATTTTCCCAGAAATTTTTGTCAAATAGTGAGTTCTTGTTTAAAAATTTTGGTTCTTTGGGTTTATCAAACATTAGATTACTATAGTCACTAACTATTGTGCATCATGTAGTTAGTCTTTTCCACTGACCCACAATTCTATTCCTTAGCCAGCACCAGATTGCTTTTTGGATTATCTCTTTGTAATATAGTTCAAATTCTAGTACTGGCAGGCTACCTCCCATTATATTTATTTTTCATTGATTCCCTTGTATTCTTTACTTTTTGTTCTTGCCAATTAATTTTGTTACTTTTTTTCCTAGCTTTATAAAATAAGTATTTGATAGTCTGATGAGTGAACAGTATACTTGAAAGGGAAAAGTTATCTGAATACAACATACAGGTTAATTGGATAATGGGGTGTGTTAGGGGGTGGTTAAGCAATACTAATAGAAATAACACATCTAAAGTCAATCGTCTCATTTTTTTCCCACAGAAGCAGAGAATAAAAAAGTTAGAAGGGACCTCAGAAACCATGTAATTCAACCCACATCCAAAAGGAATCTCATCCAGAACATTCTAAACAAATTATTATTTAGTTTTTGCTCAACCACTAGTAGGATGGGGCCAGATATCTTCCCATGCCAACCATTGTACTTTCAGACTTCGAAGTTGCTACAGTGATTTTCTTTACAATGAACCTAAACCTACCCCCTCTGAAACTTGTATGCATTGCTCCTATTTCTGCCCTCTGATATCTGTAAAACTGAGTCGAATTCAGCTTTCTTCTAATAACTCTTCCTGTATTTGAAAACAGCTGCCATAGCCTCCCTAAGTCTTTTTTTTCTGTTTCAAGCTAAACACAACTAGTCTTTTCAGCTACTTCTTTTATAGAAAGATCTCTAGGACCCTAAACATCCAGATTTCTTATCTCTAACCATTTTATTTTTCCAAAGTAAGCAATATAATCCCTAAAATATCATGGCCAGGATTAAACATGATAGTTGACACATAGTCTGACCTGAATGCAATAAAGTAGGATTATAACATCTTCTAGTCTGTCTACCTTGCCTCACTTAAAGCTATCTAATATTGTATTAACTTTTGGGTCACCATATTGAACTGTTGACCCATATTGAGCTTAGAGTGCAAAATAATATCAAAATTCAAAACAGCGTTGTCTAAACATGCTCCCCTTATCACATTGTAACCACAAATTTATAAACCGTTTTTGAGATGCTTCATCTCTTCCATACTTGGATGGATTTCTAATCTCATCAATCCAGATACTTTTTCGAGCTAGCTGGTTCTATAATTAGAAACTTGGTTCTGGAGCCAGGAATCCCTGAATCCAGCCCTCATCTGCCATATTACCCAGGCAAGTAACAACTTCTGTCTGTTTCAGTTTCCTCAATTTAAAAATGTAATTAATAATAGCATCTAACTGAAAGGAGTGTTCTGAAATTCAAATGAGAAAATACTTGTTAAGCACTTAAAGCAATGCTTAGTACACAACAGGTGTTTAATAAATGTTTGTTTCCTTACTTTTCCTCTTCCAATGGTATTACAAAACTCCTGTTCACCCATCATGAATGACTCATCTTTTTTTTTTTTACACATTTTGAACATAAGGTGCTTACCTAATATACTAGGGAAATTTCCCTAGATACCTTGACATTACATGGGGATAGAGCACAGTGGTTGTCCATTCATTTAGAAAATAACTCTCACATCTCCTTTTTAAGTCACATAACTCTTTAATGATATATTTTATATTATATTTTCAATGATTAAATGCTATTTATAAACACCCAATATATGAACTACTCTCCATTGTACTTTCAATTACTAGAAAATATAATTGTTTGGGAATTTTGTATAAGATTTACAAGTACAGTATATAAGTAGAAAAATACAAAAATAAAAGGTTTGATTCCTTTTTCAGGATGAAGTTTGAAGTAATTAAATATCACTGTTTAATTCCCCCAAATCAATCCAGCCCAATAGTTTCCTCCTATTTCTGCAATGTCTAAGATATAGAAATTCTGGTGCACAAGTCCCGTGAATTGTCCGTTTGACCCACACAATAGAGTTTAAAGCAAAGATTTGTAATCTTTCTTTTTTTTGTATCTTGAACCCCTTTGTCAATATCATGAAAGCTAATGCCTCACTTTCCGAATAATAATTTAGATGCATAAAATACTTAAGACTGTCAATTAGATCAGTTATATTTGACAATCAGATTATTAAGAGATGCAAGTTTAAGGACTTTCTGAAACCCATGCACAATCCCCTTGTTAAGAAACCCTGGTCCAGGGGGCAAAGCCAAGATGGCAGAGTAAAAAGAGGAACTTGATTGAGATCGTCCACAAACCACCTCCAAATAGCTGAGAAAATTGTCAAAAAAGAGCCTAGACATCATCTTTCAAGAAATTATCAAGGAAAGCTGTCATAATACTCTAGAACCAGAAGGGTAAAATAGAAATGAAAAGAATCCACTAATCTCTTGAAAGAGATCCCAAAAGGAAAACTCCTAGGAATATTGCAGCCAAATTTCAGAGTTCCCAGGTCAGTGAGAAAATATTGCAGTAGCCAGAAAGGAACAATTTGATTACTGTGAAAACACTATCAGGATAACACAAAATCTAGCAGCTTCAACATTAAGGGATTAAATAAGATATTCTGCAGGTCAAAGGAGGTAGGATTAAAACCAAGAATCACCTACCAAGCAAAACTCAGTATAATACTTTAGGGGAAAAATGGATATTCAGGGAAATAGAGGGTTTTCAAGCATTCTTAATGAAAAGACCAGAGCTGAACAGAAAATTTGAGTTTCAAATGGAAGAATAAAGAGAAGTGTGAAAAGGTAAACGGGAAGGAGAAATCAAAAAGGACTTATTAAAGTTGAACTGTTTACATTCCTTAATGAAAAGACGATATTTGTAACTCATGAGACCTTTCTCAGATTTAGGGTATTTGGAAGAAATACACGCATGCATACATACATACATACATATCTATATCTATCTAAAAATATATAATAATAATAAAGAAATCCTGGGCGAAGACAAAATATATTATTAATCCACTTGATTTTGCCTTAGACCTAACCCTTATGAGTGCTTATGAATCCTATTTGGGAAGTTCTGCAGTATTTATGTTTGATGTCATCTGCAGACATGAATATCTGAAAGTCACCATCTATAGAGAATGTCTTTTATAATTATTTGAATTCAGTACTGGATATTCTTCATGTCTGCAACAAATACCTTTTTGAATGCTTCCCTGGGTCTTATTTGGCATAAAGAATAAGGAAGTCATTGAGTAAGTTCTTTAGATATAACATCTTCTTTTATAGTTTCCAAATTACATGGGGAACATATTGTTTGTGGAATTTCAGATGGCATTTTGTTCTATTGAATCAAATGCTTTTTTTAAAAAAAATCAATAAACAACAGTTGGATCTTTAAGATAATTACCTGAATTTCACATGTTCCCTTTTCTTGTCTTCAGTGATGCAGTTGATATGCCTGTGTAGATTATTCTCTTACATATTTTGTAGAAATGGGAAGATAGTAAAAATAGTGAGGAGGTATTGACATTTTTATCATGTTTTAAAATAATGATAAGACTGAAAGTTCCCCCCACATCCATACATTTGGTATCCTCACTTTTTAGGTATCTTGAGATCTGATCATTCAGGACTCTACAAAATATGTCATCTCTAACATGTTCCTCTTTCATGTTTTCAACTCTTCTCACTGTTATTTTTGTTAGTGTCATTTCTATCTCCACATTTAGTATATCAGGACATATGAAGTCAAATTCAAATATTACACCAGCACTGATGGAACAAAGAAATTTTTACAGAAATTTTGATGACTTATTTCCATTTTTCTCAGCTTATATTCCTCAATTCAATTTCATATTTAAATATGTCCAGAATGTCAGAGTTGGGTCTCTAATTCAGCGACTGCTGTTTGCTTTTCTCTATGGTAATCCTACTACTCATCATGTTTTGCTTTCCTCCTTCCTAAGATTTTTTTGAGCCAGTTCACATTTTAAAAACAATGTTGTCTTTGGCTACAATGTCTCTCTCCTTGGAAAGGAAATCATGTGTTTCTTGGCAAAAAAAAGTATTTCTAGACCTTTTTATCTTCTTGTTGTGGCCATTGAATTACTTTGGATAAATTTCATTAATAAATGGAGATATATTGTACCAATGTCTGCTTTTTATCCATTTCTATTTTTTATATCAATATTTTGCTAAAATAGGTCAGTTTCTGTGTGACCTTGGGCAAGTCACTTAACCCCAACTGCCCTCCAAAAAGCAAAAAAATAAAATAAAATAAAATA
>JAQQSW010022506.1:0-10446 GCA_028646575.1 Pseudocheirus occidentalis
TGTAGAAACAGGAGCAGTCTGCACTTCCAACATAATCAAATAAAATACCAATAAAATATGATTCCAAACAAATTTTAGGGCTCCAGAACGCACAAAATTACTGAAAAACACATCTCCCACTGAAGGCAGCTTGGCAGGCAGGACGGGAAGGGCTCGTTGAAGAGCTCTGGGAACCAAAATGAACTAGGCATGAGACCACGGCTTGGCCCAGGGGCCACAAAGACAAGCTGAAGCTGGAGCCTTTAGGGGAGTGGAATAGCAGCAGCTGTGGCAATTTCCAGAATTATTAAGCCATAAGAAATAAGGATTAAGTGAAAGGTTAGTGGAACTTGGCTAAATTTGGAGAAGAGGGTCTGGCCCAAGCATCTCCAGGGCAAGGAAGCAGTAAAAATGGTGGCCCTGCAGTCACTTCCATGTGGCTGCTTCAGACACTCCTGGCCTGCAGATTGCAACGGGGGGCCAAGAAATCATTCAGAGGCTAAGTGCTTTTGGGTTGAGCAGCATGGATTCATATCATGGTCTTTGGAGGTGGTCCTGCAGTGTGTTTGCAGTGAGCCAAAACTGGTGGGGGCTGGAGCAGCCTCCTAATAGCTCCAGCAGCTATGAAAGCCCAGTGATTTGGGACAGTGCTTTCCCCTCTGGAAGCAGAGTTAAACAGGGCTAAAAATTCAAGTAACTGACTGGGAAAATGAGGAGGCAAAGGAAGAAAGTAAGAACAGCAATACAATTTTAGATTCCTTTTTTGGGGACAAAAAGGATCAAAGCATGGAATGAGAAGAAGACAACACAATCAGAACTCCCACTCCAAAAGGTTCCAAGGAAAATATAGATTGGTTACAAGCCACTGAGCAACTTAAGAAGGATTTTGAAAATCAAATAAGAGAAGTGAAGGAAAAATTGGGGAAATAAATGAGAATGATGCAAGAAAATCATGAAAAGAGAGTCAACCAGACTGAAGAAAATCACACCTTAAAAAATAGATGAACTCAAATGGCAAAAGAGGCCCAAAAAGCCAATGAGGAGACGAATGCCTTAAAAAGTAGAATTTGCCAGATGGATAAAGAATTTCAAATGCTTTCTAAAGAGAATAATTCCTTCAGAATTAAAGTTGAGCAAATGGAAGCAAATGACTTTATGAGAAATTAAGATATTCTTAAACAGATCCAAACAAATAAAAAAATAGAAGGCAATGTGAAATATTTCCTTGAAAAAAACCACTGATCTGGAAAATAGATCCAGGAAAGACAATTTAAAAATTATTTAACTTCCTGAAAGCCATGATCAAAAAAAGAACCTGGTAAGCATCCTTCAAGAAATTCTCAAGGAAAATTGCCCTGATATTTCAGAATCAGAGGGCAAAAGAGAACTTGAAAGAATTCACAATTCATCTCTACAAAAAGATCACAAATAGAAAACTCTGAGGAATATTATAGCCAGGTTCTGGGACTCTCAGATCAAGGAGAAAATATTACAAGCTGCCAAGAAGAAACTATTTGAATACTATGGAAACACAATCAGGATAACTCAGGATCTAGCAGCTTCTACATTGCAGAGATCAAGGGAGCTAGGATTAAAACCAAGAATCACCTACCCAGAAAAATTGAGTATAATGTTCCAGGGGAAAACATGGTCATTCAATGAGGTGGAGGACTTTCAATCATTCTTGCTGAAAAAAATAGAACTGAAAAGAAAATTTGACACTCAAACATAAGAAGCATGAGAAGTTAAACTTGGAAAAGAAAACATAAGGAACTTATCAAAGTTGAACTATTTACACACCAACATGGAAAATTGTATACAAATTGTATATAATTATTTAATACAATACAAATACAATAATTGTAACTTATGAAAATTTTCCCAGTATGAGGATAGGTGAAGGGAATACAAAAGTATGTATACATACACATATGTCTCTATAGGAGGGTATATATATATATATATATATATATGTGTGTATGAATACATATCTGAGTATTTCTATATATGTGTACATAGAGGGCAAAATATACTTGTAACTCCTAAAAACTTACTTATCATTGTGGCAGTTAAAAGGAGTACATAGACAGAGAGCAGAGGTTATGAGTTGAATGTGATGGTATGATGGCAATTGGGAAAAACAAAATATTACATATGATAAAAATATTTTATTCATTTGAGCTTTCAGTGAGTCATTATCTTTATTCTATTGGAGAGTCGTGCCCTTATGTTGATGATTGCTGACTGGTCAGCATGGTGGTTGCTAAAGGTTGGATTGAATGTAGAAATTTCTTAACATAAGACAACAATGAAGGTTTTCTCTTAGATTGAATTTTCTATTCACTTGAGTACTTAGAGGCCTTTGTAGGTGTATTAATTGGGCTAATTTTAATATTGTTGTACCTCAGGGTAAAGGGACTTCTGAAGAGAGGTAGAGAGATGGGGGTGATGGTCAGTTATTGCAATAGTCAGAGTGCACACAGCACACACACAGATCACATATTGGGTTCTGTAGTAGCAGATTACTATTACCAAAGCACTTAACAATAGTAACAAAAAAATCATTTATCACAGATCAACATAACATTTATAATAATAATGAAAAAGTTTGAAATATTGTGGGAATAATCAAAATGTAACACAGAGACAAAATGTGAGCTTATGCTTTAAGAAAATGACACTCATAGACTTCTTTGATGCAGGGTTGCCACAAACATTCAATTTGAAACAAAAGGGCATTATCGGTGAAGTGCAATTAAATGAGCTATAAGCCTGTACTTAATGTTAAATTTCCCCTCACTGATCTTTTAGTTAAAACTTTTGCACTTGTATATATTTCCCTTTATTTGAATAATTCATACTGCAATAGTTCGTGAAATTTTCCTGTTTTCTGAATTCTTTAACTTGTTTATTATAATTATAATATTCCATTAAATTCATCTACTGTCACTTTTATTCTGACATTCCTCAATTGATGTATACCTACTGGGTTCCTAGGTCCTTATAACCACAAAATATACTATTTTAAATATATTTGTATATATTGTACCTTTATATCTGGCATTGAGTTTATGTATATGCCTAGTAGGGGGAATTACAGGGTTAAAATCCTCCCTCTCTATTTTATTCTAATTACAATCCTAAATTGCCTTTATAGAGTATTTGTGTTACCTCAAAGGTCTATCAATAGAGATTCACTGTGCCAGTCTTTCTTAAACTATGACTTCCAATATTTTGTCATCTTTCTTGAACTGAATTATTTGTGATGATGCTTTATGTTCACTTTAATTTTAATTTGTCTTACTATTAGTGATTTGCAAGGTATTTTATGCTGTTATTTATACATTTTAAAATGAATTCATCTGTTTACTCTTAGTTTACAAGATTCAGTTCCACAATCCCTTGAGTTACAAAATTTTTCCCCCTTCCTCTCCTCCCCTCTCCTCATGGTGGCATGCAATCTAATATTGGATCTGAAAATACCTTCACATTAGCCAGGTTGTAAAGAAAGAATATAACCAATGGAATGAACAATGGGAAAGATGAAACAAAACAAAACAAGAAAAAGAGAGTAGATAGTTTGCATCAATCTGCATTCAAACTCTAGTTCTATCTCTGGATATGGACATCTCTTTCTGTCATGAGTCTTTTGGAGTTGTCTTATAACCTTGCATTGCTGAGAAGAGCCCAGTCTATCAAAGGTGGTAGTCACACATATACATTGTGTTTACAATTGTGTACAAATTTCTCCTGGTTCTGCTCTTCTCAGTCAACATCAGTTTGTATGTCTCTCCAGGTTGTTATGAAGTCCATCTGCTCCTCATTTCTTATAGCACAATATTATTCCACTACATTCACATACCACTACTTATTTAGCCATTCCCCAATTGATGGGAAATCCCTTTGATTTCCAGTTCTTTGCCACTACAAAAGAGCTGCCATATATATTTTTGTACATACAGGGCCTCTTATAACTTCCATGAACTCTTTGGGATACAACCCTATAAGTTGTATTGCTGGATCACTTATTTATAGCCTTTGGGTATAGTTCCAGATTGCTCTCCAGAATGGTAGAATCTGTTCACAACTCCACCAAAGATGCATTAGTGTTCCAATTTTTCCACATCCTCTCCAGCATTTGTCATGTTTTCTGTTTTGTCATCTTAGCCTATCTGAGAAGTGAGATGTGGTAACTAAGAGTTGTTTTGATTTGCATTTTTCCAATCAAAAGTGACTTAGAGCATTTTCTTAATCTTGGTTACATTGGCTTTGTTTACACAGAAACTTTTTAATTCAATGTAGTCAAGATAATCCATTATGCATTTTATAATGTTCTCTAACCCTTGTTTGGTCATAAAATCTTCCCTTCTTCATAAATATGAGAGGTAAACTATTCCTTGCTTTCCCTGATTGCTTACAGTATCAGCCTTTATACCTAAATCATGCATCCATTCAGATTTCATTTTGGTATATAGTGTTGGATAGTGGGCTATACCCAGTTTCTACCATACTACATTCCAGTTTTCCCAGCAGTTTTTGTCAAATAGTGAGTTCTTATCCCCCAAACTGGGGTATTTGGGTTTATCAGACAGTACATTACTATAGTGATTGACTGGTGAGTCTAGTATACCCAGGCTATTCCACTGATTCACTACTCTATTCCTCAGCCAGTACCAAATAGTTTTTATTACTGCTGCTTCATAATACAGATTAAAATGTAGTATGGCTAGACCACCTTCTCTAGCATTTCTTTTCATTAATTCTCTCTATATTCTCTCTAGCCAAAATATCTCCTCATGTATTCAAGAATTTTCTTTAACTTGTCAATTTAATCTACTTTAGTATCTAAGTATGACAGTTTCTTGAGGATAGGATAATTTCTCTTTGTTTTTTATGTTTGTATGATTCATATATATGTATATGATTCATATGTATGTATATATACACACATATGAAAGGAGAGATATGAATAAGCATTTTATTAAATGTGTACTAAGTTTCAAGCACTGCTCTAAGATCTTTACAAATGTTTCATTTGATCCTTAAAACCAGGTGAGGTAAGTGCTATTACTAACCCTGTTATACAGTAAAGGAAACTGAGGCATGGGTCAAGTGACTTGCCAGGATCTCATAGCTGGTAAGTATCTGAGGATAGATTTGGAATCAAAGCCTCCAGGCTTCTGGACCAAAGCTTTCTCCACTATGTCACACATACATATATGCATGCATATGCATGTATACATATATATACACACACACATACACACATGCATACATACATAAATATACATGTTTACATACATATATCAAACTGCAAATAGATAATTACCTGGATTTTGTGTTGAGAGTAAAAATTTCCTTTAACATATTTTGTCATTATAACTTTTCCCTGTTTTATGAGGTGACATAAGATTCTTCTCTCTAAGATTTTACAAACCAGTTAATATTATGAACTGTTATTTCTGCCTTTTGCCATTCTCTCTCACCTCTCCTCCCCCCCCACTCTAACCTGACACTGATCTCTTGTAAACAGATAAGTTAAATGTTTGCTAAGATACTGTTTATGATCTATTTGTCTTTCTATTCTGACAGTTGATTTAAATGTTAAACTTCCATATGAAATTATTACAGCTTGCATCTGGCCTTTCTTCTCTCAGTTATACATTTTCTGTCACCAATAACTTGCTTGCATAGATTAAGTTGTTTTAATTGACACATCTTTTTCTCATTTTTATTCTTTCTCCTAGATTTGCTCTAATTTTGATTTTTTTTTGCTCTGTCAGTTTTATAGTTAATTTCTCACCATCTTTACCTCTCACTTTTCATTGAAGTTATATATCAAAGTTTTTTCTAAAATTCAATTTGTAGAACTTATTTCTTTCATCCTCTGCAACAGATGTTAGTTATTAAATTGAAATTATTTTTATACTAGCATTTTGCAGATACTTGTCATGAACACAGCAGTATAAGATGACCAAATATCTAAAAGAAATATGTTTCTTGCTGTTCCTGGGCACATGAGATATCCAACTTTGCCATTTCCTTGGGTTATATCTCCAACTAGCCTATTAGCCATTTTTATATTTGTCTATAACTTCTCTCTTTTGTTTGTTTTTACATGTAATAAGAATGTCAAAATTGGTATATTTTAGATATTCCAGTTATATAATAATAATAGCAATGACAACCTCCATTTATATAGAGCTTGAAGTTTTCCAGAATGCTTTATTTATATTAATATATTTTGCTTATTTTATCCTCATTACAACCATGGGCAGTAGGTGCTACTTTCTTACCAGTTTTATGAATGAGGACACTGAGGCACCCAGAGGTGCAATGATTTTCCCAAGGTACTATTTTCCCAGCTAATAAATATCTGAGGTTAGATTTCAGCACCAGACTTTCCCTCTCCAGATCGAACACTCTAATGCTTGCACCACTTAGCTCTTCCTTCATTGGTCTATGATGAATAATCTAATAATCTCACATTTGGAATACCAACAGTGATTTGTATTTAGAGATGGCTTATAAACTGTCATTTTTATCATAGGTAAGACATGAAACATTATAAATATAAATACCAATATAAATATATATATATATATATATAATGTTTCATGACTTACCAATGATAAAAACTATAAAATATATTTAAAATATATATATATAAAAGTGTGTGTATTATATAAATATGTATATAGATATATGTGTATATGTGTATGTTTGTGTATATATACACACATAAATACATGCATGCATAAATAGTTTAATTTCTTACCAATGATCAATCAGGTATTCTTCATGAAATGGTCATTCCACTAATGATGAGCCTCTGCATACCAAACTAGGATCATCCTCAGAAAACAGATGCAATCTTTTGGCTCAATTCCACTCAAACCTTTCATCTTTGAGAATCTACTCATGTTTCCAATCTATACACATAGACTTTGAGAATCCAGCATCACTTCCATATTACAGTAAGGTATTAGGATAAGACACTATAGGAGGTCATTGTCTGTATGACTCAGAAATAAAACTTGGCATTTCAAATATTAACTAAAACGAGAGAAATGTCATGCCTTTCTTTTCTATTTCCAAAGTTGGAAAGCAAATATAGATGTCTTTTTTAACCATTGCTGATATTATGATCATTAAAAATCTTATTTTTCTGTGATTAAGACACCTTGCTGAGATAAATGAGTCATTTGCAAGAAAGCTGTCCTGATGATGAGTCATCCATTATTTCACATTGAAATTATACAATATAAGTAGTACTAATATATTAAACAAAATGTAAAAGCTATTTCCAGATACTGGATGGTAGAGGGGCAAAAAGAAAAAAAATATGTATAAAAAAGGGGAAACTAATCTAGGCTCTGAACTTGCGGAGTCAAGTACAGAGTTATATAGATGCTAAAGACTCATGAGTAATAGTGGTTGTGCACACTGTATCACTTCAACTCTTTCGTAAGTGTAAAGTGCTGTATAACAGACATTGTTATTGTTATTTTGGAAGGAATAAAGAAGGAACAAGCATTTACATAGTATCTACCACGTGCCAGCCACTTCACCATGTACCTTTTACAAACATCATCTCAGTTTTTTCTTCACAAAATCCCTGTGAGAAAGGTGCTGTTTTTGGAGGTGTGGAAGGCAGGGAAATTTGGGCTTGAGAGATTTGCCCAAGCCCACTCAGCTAGTAAGTGTTAAGTGTCTGAGGCTGGATTTGAACTCTAGTCCTCCTGACTCCAGGACTGGTACTCTGTCTAGTTACCCCAATAAGGTGCAATTGTTATCTTCATTTTACCCGTGAAAAAACTGTGGCAAACAAAATTAAGTGACTTTCCCAGGGTCCCACAAACAGTAAATATCTGAGGTTGGATCAGAAATCAGGTCTTCATGACTCCATGCCTAGCATTGCATCTGACCAGCTGCCTCCTTTCATAAGCGGTTGATGTTATTTTTAGGATTAATATCTCCATAATTCTTCTCTGGCTTTTCTCTAAACTCTAACTTCAGTTTGCATTCTGTAATAAGTTTGTCTGTGCTTGTGAACTTTATATCTATTACTTGTAGAAGGAATATCTTCAAAACATTTTTTCCTAATGTCTTTTGAAAACATATCATTCCATCTGCCCAAGGGATTCTTAGATTAATTTGCTTAGCCTCATCACATATGATGCAGTCTCATCATTACAACTCTCATATATTTCTTGTGATGCGATGTATATATAGCCTATTCATAAACATGAATCTCACTGTCTCTGGTATAGTGGCATGGTGGGTCAGAAGGAATGTAGAAAGTTTTCACTATGTAGATATGGACAAAGTTTAAAGTCTTATATTATTGCTTATATCCATGATCTAAATGAAGTTTCAAATATTTTTGTTTGAAGTAATTCAGTGTTTTGGCAGATATAAACTAGCAGTAATATTTATTGACACTTAATATAATGAAAGGTGAATCTACATATATATGAGTAGCCTTTTATATGGTATGACTGGCAAATAGAAATGAATGAATAAGCAAATTAATCAACTAATTAATAAGATCCCATCTTTTCATAACATATTTATGATTTGTACCTGATCATAGAGGATCTGGGTGGATTACTATACTGCTGGTCCTACCATGATAACATGATGATATCATGATAACCATAGATGATCTCAAAGACCTTTACATCTCTTAATCTAGTGATCCTTATAATCCCACAAAGTAGATGATTTGAAATGTATTCCATCTATTGCCAAATCTTGTGCTTTCCTCTTCCACAGCTTTTCTCACATCTGTCCCTTTCTGCTCATGGAGCCATCATCCTAATTTGGATCCTCATCACATTATCCCTGAACTATTGCTCTAACCCTATTGCTCTCCCTCCCTCCCTTCTTCTCTCTCTATACCACTCCTCATTTCAATACATTTACCTGGCTACCAAAATGCTTCTCCTCAAGAATAAAACTGACCATACCACTCTCCTCTCAATAATCTTCAGTTTCTCACAATAACCTCTAGGATCAATTGTGATCCCCTTCCCCCCCCCGCCCCATTTTGAGTCCTTAATGACTCAGTTCCAATGTATGTTTCTAGCCTTATTACATGTCAGTCCCATTTTGTGCTTCCTACAATCCTGTTCATTTTTCCTTATAACTTCTTGCATGGCATGTCATTGCCTGTTTTAATGTGTGCAGTCCCTCCTCACCTCCACATGTGAGAATACCTAGTCTTCTAAAAGGCTTAGTATAAGAGCTATCATGAAGGCTTTCTAGATTCTGTTAGCTTTCGATGATACCTCCCACACTGAACTATTTTGTCTCTACTTGGTGTGTATTTTGCTTATGCTTATTTATGCAAAGTTCATGCCCCTCAATAGAATGTAATCCCCTTGAGGTAAGTACTGTTTCAATTCTGACTTTGCATTAACAGTGGTATTCATTAATTGCTCATTCATTGATTGATAAAAGGAGGAAACATGGAAAGGTAGGGAAAAGGAGTGAAAATCCTCTGTTCAGTTCAATTTGATAACAACTTTTAAATGTCTATTATGTTCAGGATTCTGTTGTAGGCATTGGGCATATAAAGATGAAGAATGAAGATGTCTACTGCAGGATCAAAGTGTTTATAATAAACTAAGGCTACAAGATAACTACCAAAATAAGTAAATTATATTTAGAAGATAAGCTACATAAACTCACGGTAGATAGACGAGAGATTGATGGAGGAGAGGTTGCTTAGAGCTGGGGGATAATTAAGGAAGGTATAATGTAGAAGACTGTACAGGAATTGAACCTTAAAGACAAACTTTGACTACTTTTCTTTCAAACAAGAAAGGAACCTCAGAGGCTGACCAGATACCAATAGGCATGATTGTTTTATTTTTAAATTTTTTAATATAAATTTATTTATTTATTTTCTTTTTTACATCATTCATTTCCACGAGATTATTGAGTTACAAATTTTCTCCCTGTCTTTCCCCTACCCCCAACCCCAAAACAGCGATCCCACTGTAAATCCCCTCCCCCAATCTACAATCTTTTATGTCCTCCTCCAATGCCCCTCTAAATTTTTGGTAGGGCAGGGTGGGTCTCCCTACCCCAGTGCATATATATCTTAATTCCTCATTGCATGTACTGTAGAGTTTTAAATTCTAGATTCTTTTTGGTTCCTCTCTTGTCACCCACCCCCACTGGAAGGACAAGCAATTCAATACAGGCTGTACTTATATAATTACATAGGACATCTCCGCAGTGGACATATGGTGACAGAATGATCATATATCCCTCCTTCCTATCCTGCAACCATTGTTCTGTTCTCTACCCTGTCCCTGTCCCTTTATTGAAGTGTGTCCTTCCAGCAACCCTCCCCCTGACCCTGCCCTCCCCTCCGTCATCCCGCCTCCCATCCCCATGCCCCCTACTCTACTGTGTGGCATGATAACCAGTTTAGATTTTATGTCATTCTTTCCC
>JAQQSW010022507.1:0-10445 GCA_028646575.1 Pseudocheirus occidentalis
AATAGTTTGGTATAGGCTTTACTCTGTGAGAGCGCCATGAGATAGCTTAGAGTAGACTTGCTCTGTGAGAGCACCTTTAAATGGCCTAGCACCCCACGTGGCGAACTTGAACTTTCAATAAACTTTACTTTTTCCTTGGCTGAGAAGACTTGAGTGGAATTCTTTCCGCAGGACCCGGCATGTTGGTATTTTGGGGTCTCAGGCAGCCCTAACCCTCTTTGGGCTCTTCTTCAGTTGCTCGACCCCCGCCCCACATCCGCGTTTTCTTTCTAGGAAGGCTATGTTTTCGTAGCTTTTGTGGACACCAAGAGGTTGTTTCTGCATAACCGACGGCAGCAGGACGGCTGGATTATCTGGGGTCCTCCTTTAAAAGGAGCCCAGGGCTCCACAGGGATCGATGGGTGGCAATTGGAGTCTCTGGGCTCTTCTGGGTGTCGGGCTTGGGGTAGCCTTGGGCACCTCAAGGAAGGAGGAACAGCTGGGGCAGGTCCTCATCCCCTCCACTTCTGTCCTCTGGCTCCCCCAGTTGCTCCTGGTGACACGTTTACCTGGGCCCTTCTCCTGCCCAAAGTGCGAGGCTTCAGCTGAAGGGGAACGGGCACGTACATGGGATCAGGTGCCTGCCCCCCCCCCCAGCTGCAGCTGCGGGGGGGAGGGGAGGAGGGAGGAAGACATCAATAATGCAAAAAACTTGCCATGGCACCGGGTCCCTGTTCACTCATTTTGGGAGCCTGGGAAAGCATCTCCTGGTTGGGTTGGACCTTTTGAGAAACAGTAAGCAATGCTTCTTCTTTCCCCCTGGCTCCGCCATGTAACTACATAGTTAGATGACACTTGGTTTGCCATAAACTTTCCCAGCCTACTGGCCTTTTTTCATTTAGGCCTACATCCCAGCAACCAGTTACAAGGTGCAAAATCCAGTCAGTCTCATGGAGACCTTTTACTGAGTTGACCAAATTAGCTGGATTATGCTGATGTTATGGATAAATGAACAGTGGAAGGAGCACTGGCTTTGAACCAATGTTTGACTCCTGTCTGTGCAGTTTATGTGATCTTAGACCAGTCTCTTTATATCAGGGCCTCAGTTTCCCTCTCTGCCAAATGAAGGTGTCTTCATTCCTCCATTATTTCAGTCACCCAGTTTGGCAACCTCCAAGTCATTCCCTACTCTTCACTTTTATTCACTACATATAGTCAGACAATTGACCAGTCTGGACACATCTTCCTCTATCACATTTCTTACATATATCCCCTTCTCTCACACAGCCATCTTATTCTTCAACAATAAAAGGAGGGATTGGACTAGATGGCCTTGGAGGGCCCTTTTAGCTCTAGATCTACAATTTCCCCTCCTCTACCCCCATTCAGACCTTCTTCACCTCTCCCTGTTGTTATGAATCCTAATTGCCCTTCCTGCATCCAGCCCTGTCCCTCTCAAATCCACACAGCTGTCACACTGGTATTCTCTAAGCACAGGTCTAACTGGGCTACTTTCCTGGTCAAAAAGCTTCAGTGGTTCCTTCTTGTCTCCAGGATAAAATGCAATCCTCTGGCTGGCCCTGAAAGCCTTTCACAATCTGGCTTCTTATCTTTCCAGATTAGTCCTGATGCACTCTATGTCCCAGCTAACTTGGACCCATCAGACTTGGAGTTCAAAGTCCACATAGCCCATATACTGTCCCTGTGACCTTGTTTGGATTGTTCCCCATGCTTGTGTAGCCAGGCCCTGGAGATCATTTCTGCTGGCAGGGAAAGTTTTCAGCACCCAGTTACCTTGGAGATGTAGGAACTGAGTATCTAAAAGGGACAGAATTCTCTTTCCAGTGCTGTGGAGGAGGAGGCTTATGGGAGTGAAAGGGACAGATATGTGGGGATGAGTGGAGAGACAGTTGGCATGAAATTCAAGACCCAGCAACAAAAGAGTGGAGACTGGAATAGAAACTATAGAGATGAGGGGGGAGGGGGGAGGAAAAAAGGTGGGGGCTGGGGAGAGAGAGGAAAAAAGAAAGACAGAAAAACACACACACACACACATAGCTAGAGACAGAAAAAGGAGAGAGGAGAAAGATTCAATTGCTGGGATCTAGCTGAGGCTTCTGGAGTTGTATGAGAAAGAATATTTTTAAGCTTATGCTTTATAGAAGTTCTCAAAGCAGAGTTTTAAAAAAAAAATAGCGTGAATACAGTTTCTATTTTTCTCTGACTGGATGGGAGATCAAAATAGCAGTGGCTGTCTGGTGGGGGCTGGCTTTCCATGCAGAAGAATTCCGACCACGGGGAGAAATCAAGGGCACTAGGGCAGTGACCAGAGTCTCAGATAATATAGGTGGACAGAGAAAGGAGTGGTTGGATTAGAGATATCCCCACTCTAATAGTATGACCTTGGATAAGTCACTTTTCCTTTATGGGGCACAGTTTCCTTAACTATCCCACATAGACATTGGATTAAATCATCTCCAAAGTCTCTTCCAGCTATGACAGTATGTAAGTCTGATATCAGCCTCCAAATCTTCCATCCTCTCCCTCTGCTAGACTCCTAAATCTATTTATCATCAGACAGACATTCCACTCTCCCTATTCTCCATCACCCAGGCACTGGCCTCATTTTTTTCCCTTTGAAACCCTGATGCTATAGTTAACCATTTCGACATTACACCAACCTCTACTTTCAAGTCCTTGTCCCTCTTCTGTTCCAAAGGTAGGAGAGAGATTGAGATTCCTCCTTCTCCCTCCTGCAGAAGGTTAGCTGTATGCTTGAATTTGTTCAGTGGTTTTTCTTTGTTACAAGGGAGGAGGAAGGGTTTGGAATCTAGTGAAGGGGGAGAGGAAGGTACAGAAGGAAATTATTATGATATAAGAAGAGTAACCACCATTTTTAAAGTGGAAAAAAAAAGATAAGGAAGGCCCTCTCCTTTCCCCCCTGCTGGCTCTTGGAGGAACCCTCTAGCTACTCTCTTAAAGGCCTAGTCTGTAAATCTTATATCCCAGATTTCCCTGGGATAAAGACAGTAGGGAAACAAAAGAAGCAGACGATGAGGATCTGTCCTTGATAAGCTGACAATTTTGTCAGGAAGATAAAACTGACATGTGAAGAAACTAGGCAACTAAAAGGTAGTGATTAATCAAGTGCTAATGTGTAGCAGGGTGTGTAAGTGCTATAGGAATTCAGAGACCACAAAAATTGATGTTGTGGTGGCTGGGCACTGAAGGACACTCTTAGACACTGAATAAATGAAGAAAAATCCACAAGGTGCTTAGGTAGGGTACAAAGATTTGAGATGTACCTCGACACTTTCTAAATGAACTCAGCTGGGTAATTTTGATTCCTTCTTAGATTCCTTTTTTTTTGGATGGGGAAACAACTAGACAGGAAATGTATGCATGTGAACTTTTAAATTTAATTGGCATTATTAATAATTCCTTAAGTTTAGACAATCAAAACAATAAAGCCCTTATTTGTGACATTGCAGATTTCTGAAAACTTAGCAGTCTCAAAGTTCATTGGAGCTGGCTTCGTGCAGCACACCCTTGACTAGGAGGGGAAAAGTGGAGGCCAGGAGGTCAGTCAAAAGGCTGTTACAATAGCCTGAGTCTGAGTTAGAGTTATATCAGTGGCAGTGGAAATGAAGGACCAGATATGAGAAATATTGTGGAGGCAGAATCAGTAGATTTGAACAACAGGGTAGCCATGGTAAGGAGAAAGTTGCATCAAAGGTAACTCCAAAATGTCCATTTTGGTTAACTGGGAGCATGGTGATTCCATCAACAGAAGAATTAGGTATAATCCTCGTGTCAGAGGGTGATCCTGTCATGAAAGTCTGGGAGCAATTTGAGGGATGTTTCACTTCTTATGGCTTATTGCTCCCACCCAGATAATCTGGGCATTTCAGTGCCTCTGAGAGTGTGGTCACTAGTTCCCCTAACAAGCACAGTCTAGGCTGATAATGCCCAAATAGGAAGATGTTTGCTGAAGTTAATGGAAACAAACTATATTTGTATCAGAGCCCATAGAAACAAACAATACCCACCAAGGAATAAAGTGTAACAAGGAATATTGTTACATTACACTTTCTAAGGAGTGTCATTATACTACACTTTCCAAAGGTCTGTGTAGTCTCAGCCATTTTTAGTGTTGCTCCAGATAGTAGCCCCAACTGGTGGGAGCTTCAGGATTGCTCCTCCTTCTTATTGCTTCACCTCTGTGACTTCTCTGGCTGCTTGTTCAGGATTGCTTGACTTGCAATTCATGTATCCAGCTGCTTTCCTAAGCATCACTGGTCATTGCTCCCCATTGTGGTCTCTGTTGCAGTCTTGAATTGATCCATCTACCTTTCACCCACTCCATACAGTTCTCTCAAGGTCTTAGTAGAGGCAACAGTTGATGCTCTCCACTGCTGTTCTTTCTCTGTGAAGTTCTGCCTGTAAATTACATTTCTTGCATTTTTCCTCAGCTTCTAGAAGATGGAGGTCTTTCCTTTTCACAAGTTCTTTGTCATCCGACTCTCCAGCCCATTTATGTGACAACTCAAAAACACAATTCCAAGATGCTTCTATGTCTAGTGCCTTCCCTTGTAGTATGAATACATGGGGCCAGACTTCACACAGAAAGGGCTAGAGGATCCATCTTCTCTTGCACCTTATAAGTGGGTCTTTCTCCCCTCTTCCTTATTATTAGTTCATGGTGACAGCACTGTTTGTATAAGAGATTCAAGATGTACAAAGATCAAAACAGACTGGGCCTTTGAATGAATCTAATTGGATGAGATTAGACTTGAAATTAAACATGAAATAAGGATGAATGTTAAAGCCTTATGCTTGGGTTTTAAAAAGATCTACTTCAAAAGTACAAGATAGTAATTAAAAAAAAAATTCTAGATACTTTAAAGGACCACAGGCCTCAAATAAGTCAACAGGGTTATGTATCCAGCAATAAACACAATGAGAGCTTAGGCTGTATTAAGAGCTTTGAGGAATAAGGAAGCCAGAATCTCTCAGTATTTTGCCTACATCAGACCACACCAGAAAATGTCCAGAGGAGGACAATCAAGATGTTGAAGGACCTTGAATCCATGTCGTATGAGGATTGATAATAGAAAGAAACTGGGTCTCCTTAGTCTGAAAAAGAGAAAACTCAAGGGGTAAACATGATGGCTGTCTTCAAATATTTGAAAAGTAGATTAGATTTATTTTGTTTGCTACCAGAGCACAGAACCAAAAAATTACAAAGATGCAAATTTCAGTTTGATGTTAGAGGGGAAATTCTTAAAAATCTGAACTGTCCTACAGTAGAATGTGCTTCCTGGGGAGGTAGGGAGTACTCCCCTCCACAAGCCACTGGGGTCTTCCATTGGAGATTAGACGACCACTTATTGGATATGTTGTAGTGGGGATTTCTTTGATGTATGGCTTATACTAGATGGCTACTGAGGTACTGTCCAAATCTCAGATTCTGGATGTCTGTAAGAAAGTTGTTGTTTTTCAGTCATGTCTTACTCTTTGTGACTTCACTTGGGATTTTCTTGGCAAAGATGCTGGAGCGGTTTGCCATTTCCTTCTCCAGCTCATTTTACAGATAAGCAAACTGAGGCAAACAGGCTAAGTGATTTGCCCAGGGTCACACAGCTAGGAAGTGTATGAGGCCTGATTTGAACTTATAAAGATGAGTCTTTCTTTCCTTCTCCAGGCCCAACGCTCTATCCACTGCGCCACCTAGCTGCCCCCTGCAAGTAAGGCTGCTTCTCAAAATATCTCGAGGAGGACCATAGACTCTGGCAACAGTACTATGTTCTGGGAAGGGAAAGATTTGTAGTCCCTGATACATAGAGAAGATGGGAGGGGCAGATTTAGGAGTTTAAGATGATGGATTCAATTTTGTGTAAGTTGAACTGGCCCTTGAAAGGGCAGATCTGGATCCTAGAGAAGAAAGAGTAATACTAGAGATCCCAATTTTGGAATCCTCTGCCTGGAGGTAATAATTGAAGCCCTAGAAGAGAGAAAGGATGGCAAAGGGCAGAGTCTTGGATGATCCCCACATTTAGGGGACAGGAGGAAGAAGAGGATTTAGCTAATGAGAGAGGGAGCCATTAGAATGATGGGAGATCTAGCAGAGTGTAGAAGTTAATGGAGGAGAAGATATCATGAAGGAAGAAAAGTTAGTGAAGAGTGACAAGTGCTCCAGAGATGTAAGGGAGGGTGAGGATGGAGAAAAGGCCCTTGGTGACCTTGGAGAGAGCATTTTCAGTAGAGTAAGAAGAGAAGTCAGGTTCCAGAGGACTGAGTGGGAAGTGAGGAAGTAGAAGTGAGTATCAACCTTGGAATTAAGTTGACAGTGAGTGGGAGGAGAAAGAATTATAGCTGTCCACAAAAAGACTACCTAGCCCAAAGTCAGGAATGAAGGATTACTCTAAAAAGTGAATACTTGGCAGTGGTAATTCTGTGGCCCTAAACTGAAGTTTTAGAAAGTAATTTCTTTCTTTAGGCAGGTGCAAAACAAATGGATCACCAGGGGTTTGAGGACTTCTCTTTTCACAACCCTCCTTGCAATGCAAAAAAGTCTATGCTTGCTTGCCAGGCTTTTAAAAACTCTTTGCCACATCAGCATTTCTTCACTCACTTGAACTGATTTCAGAGTCTTGGTTAATAGTGTTTTGGAGTGGTGTGTGTGTTTGTGTTTATATGTGCGTGTATTTAAATTCACCACTTATACTTACCATTCCTACAGCATAATCTATAGTGTAGTTGACAGACCCTTGGAGTCAGGTTTTGTCTTGCCTTTGACACATATTAGCTGTTTGACCCTGGACAAGTAAATTACTTAAACCCTTCAGTGCCCCAGACAATTCTCAGAGATTAGAAATTACAGATGAATTGCTGGTCTATATCAGTGGGGGAGTTCCATACCAAAATTCCTTTGACTCATTCACATAATTCCCACAGAGAGTTTCAACGGATGGCTGGCTACTTCCAACTCTGCTCTTAAAATGAAAAAGCAACCCATAGGGCAGCTAGGTGGTGCAGTACATAGAGTGCTGGCTCAAGAGTCAGGAGGACCTAAATTCAAATCTGACCTCCCACACTTAACACTTACTAGCTGTGTGACCTTGGGCAAGTCACTTAACCCCAACTGCCCTGCCTTACCCCTCCAAAAAGACAAAAAAAGACAAAGAAAAAGAAAAAGAAGCACATTAGGCTACTGGAAAAATGCCTAAATGGCATATATAGTCTGACCCCTTAAGTTACTAGTGCTTAGCACAGTGCCTGATACATAGTAGGTGCTTTAACAAATGCTTATTGACTGGATGACTATAAGTTACGAAACAGGAAAACTATAGAACTGAATTGGTTTTCTTGGAGCAACATAGTAAACTTATAATAGTGCTGGGATATATAGACTTCACCATCTCTCAAAATTTCTCTAGCCTTGCCTTCTACTATGAATACCAGTTATGTGAAGAAACAATGATAGGTCATGATATTCATTGTTGTTCAAATTCTTGCCTGCTCTTAGCCTTTATTTTAGGTTCATAAAACCATAGATTTAGAGCTGAAAGAGAACATAGAGGTCATCGGATCCTCCCTACTCTCCCAATTTTACAGATAAGGAAACTGAGGCCCATGGAGTTTGAGTGACTTGTCCAAGGTCATACAGCTGGTAAGTGGAGGAGCCAGGAACCAAACCTATGTTCCCTGATTCCAAATCCATCAAGTTTTCCAGTGTACCCTCTCTGTGACTCACTTTCACGAACCTAGGCATTAGTGTTTGACTCAGAGCACAGAATACTTGACCCATGAAAACCCTGCCTTTTCATATGAATGCTTTCCCCAGGCCTGATTTTGTGACAGTAACAACTGCCAGGACTGACCAGCGGGGCTACATATAAAGTCCAATACTGGGCAGTCTTTTCCAGAAAATGCAACTTGAATAATCTCATCCTCATAAGCTCTTCCTGGAACTGGCCTATCCTGCTGATCCATATGAAAGGGTTGGGATATTGAAGGATACAGATTTAGGTGAAAGCATTCATTCTGACAGCTTAAAAATTACCCCTGAATCCACATCTCTTCCCTCCTGCCTTTCCACAGAGGTTCAGCTAATGGATAGAGCCTTGGGAAAGCTAACTCATCCTACAGAGATTGACTTTTCTCTGCCTCCTACTCATGCAACAAATTGCTGTACAGGCTGTACCAGATAGATTGGCATTAAGAGTTATTAAAGAGAAGTTGGCTGTTTGGGGAATATGAATACAGGGAATGCTTCCGCTTTCCCCTGAAGGGACCTAAAAGGGGTGGTGTGGAGTGAACCAATGAGTCATAGAGGGAGTTAGGTTCTCTGTCCATGGAAAGTGGTAAAAATACAGGTTGAAAAGAGCACCATGAAGGACCTCTGCTCCCCTGTTCCTGAGCTCTGAACATATGCGGGCTGTGACACTAAGTTGTGTGTGTGTGTGTGTGTGTGTGTGTGCGTGCGCACACACATTTCCCAAATGGATTTATGCCCTCCTCCCCCTGCTAAAAAAAGATCATCCATGTTGCTTTCAAACGTCAAAGGATCTCCAGTATCAGAATGGTTGGAGACAATGATGAAATGATAGTTGGAATAGCCGCCTCTATTCTTAATGCCTTTCAGTATCTTACCTCGAGACTCATCCTGCTTCAAAACTCAGTTGCAGCCTCACCTCCAGAAGCTTTTACTTACTAACTCGGGACCCTGGGCCTGTCCCTCTACTCTGAACTCAAAGCAATGTTTCTCTGTATTGTTTAGTCTGAAGTTATCAGAGCTATGGATTGCTGGTGGAGAACCATAGATTTAGAGCTGTAAGGGACCTTAAAAGTCATCTAGTCCAAGGCTTCTTAAACTTTTTCACTAGTGACCCCTTTTTGCATTCCTATTTATTGACATGTGGCCTAAGGGCATGCTCGGTGCAAAGTGCACATGCTTTGTGTTCAGAATCAAGGCTGTAGTGAAGTTGCTCCATGCAACATGGGCAAGTGCTACCAGAAACACCTCAGATTCATTGCACATAGAAATAATTTTTGGTCATTGCATGTTCAGAAACCTTTTACTGTTGCCAAATTTTTCATGACCTCACATGGGGTCATGACCCACAGTTTAAGAAGCTCTGATTCTAGTCCAAAACTCTTATTTTATAAATGAGGATTTGAAGGCCCAGAGAGGTGATGATATTTACAAGGTCATGGTGAGAACCAGTCAGGATTTGAACCTAGCTCTTCTGATTCCAAATTTAACATTCTTTTTGCTGTACCATGCTGCTTAAATCTAGAAGGACCAGATAAATCAAAGGATGCAAAAACTTGCTTGCTCTTTCAATATACTTTTAAATTCTGGCCCTTCCTAATCCTAGACTGCTTGTTGACTTCTCATTTCTTTGTTATTTATTGACTTCTCACGTTGCTCCTTTTTTTCACGTTTCTGTGTCTTGTTTTCCTAATTAGATGTTAAACTTCATGGGAGTAATGTAGTGTTAGTTACCCAGTGTGCATTCAAATGATATTTTTTCAATGGATGAAAAAATGAATGAGTGAATGTGGGGGTGTTGTTGAAGAACAGAGTAGGGTTGTAATGGAGTATGCAATGAAGAGGTTGCCCAAAGTGGGTTAGGGTTGCCTGAGACCCCAAAATACCAACATGCCAGGTCCTGCCAAAAGAATTCAACTCAAGTCTTCTCAGCCAAAGAAAAGTAAAGTTTATAGAAAGTTCATTAAAAATTGACCATATGGGGTAGACTCTTAAGGAGCCAGTCTATGCTAGGCCATTCTATGGTGCTTTCACAGAGCAAGTCTGTGCTAGGGCAATCTGTGGTGCTCTCACACCACATGGAAGGAAGGGAGATGGGATTCTATATACAGAAAGGTTGTAGGAGGAATCTAGGGGTGGTCTAGAGGAGGAGTTTGGGGAGAGTCTTCAGGAGGAGTCAGATGGGGTCTGGACTCCAGTAATGAGTGATCAAGGGTAGAAAGTTGCTGGAGGCTACCTGGAGACCATAGACAATGGTGGACCAGGCCAGTTCAAGGGTGGGAAGGGGAAGCATCAAGGCTGGGAAACTATTGGAACAAAGGAAGGCTAGAAGTTGCTGGAGGCTACCTGGAGACCATAGACAATGGTTGGCCAGGCTAGTTAAAGGGTGGGAAGGGGAGCATCAAGTCTGGGAAAGACTTTGGCAGAGCTACAACTTAAGGCCCATGACCTCAGGCAAATGGGAAGGCATTTTTCTTTCCCAGAGCCTGTACCTCAAAGATTCAAGGAGCTCAAGGGGGCTCCCAGAGCCTACACCTCATCAATAAGACATGTTAGATGAGTCCTCATATTTCCAAAGGACGGGGATCCTTTTTATAGGCAACGAATTTTTTTTTTTTTTTTTTTTGCTTTTTGGAGGGCAGTTGGGGTTAAGTGACTTGCCCAAGGTAACACGGCTAGTTTTTTTTTT
>JAQQSW010022508.1:0-10445 GCA_028646575.1 Pseudocheirus occidentalis
AAAGCCAATTAACCAAGGTTAATAGGGAAGTGGGAAAATGGGAAAGAATTTTTACAACCAGTGTCTCTGATAAAGGTCTCATATCTAAAATATACAGGGAATTGAGTAAAATCTATAAGAATATAAGTCATTTCCCAACTGAAAAATGGTCAAAAGATACGAGCAGGAAATTTTCAGAGGTAGAAATTGAAGATATCTATAAGCATATGAAAAAAATGCTCTAAATCACTATTGATTCAAGGAATGCAAATCAAAAGAACTTTGAGGTACCACATCTCACCAGTAAGATCAGTTAAGACGACCAAACAGGAAAATGACAAATGCTGGAGAGGATGTGGAAAAATTGGAAAACTAACACATGGTTAGTGGAGCTGCCAACTGATTCAACCATTCTGGAGAGCAATTGGTAACTATGCCCAAAGGGCTTTAAATAATTGCATACCCTTTGACCTAGTAATACCACTTCTGGGGATGTATCCAAAAGAGATAAAAAGTAAAAAGGAGACCCATATGTACAAAAGTATTTATTGTCGTTCTCTTTGTGGTGGCAAAAAACTGGAAATTAAGGGGATGCCCATCAATTGGGGAATGGGTAAACAAATTTTGGTCTAGGAATATAATGGAATGCTATTGTGCTATAAGAAATGGGGAGGAGATGAACTTCATATTTGCTTGGAGAGGCTTATATAAACTGATACTAAGTGAGAAGAGCAAAACCAGGAGAAATTTGTATGCAATCATAGACACATTGTATGTGTGATGACCAACTTTGATAAAAAGGACTCTTCTCAACAATCAACAGTTATAAGACAACTCTACAAGTCTCAAGATGGAAGGAGATGTCTACATTCAGAGAAAGATCTAGAAAGAACAGAGTTTAAATGGAGATTTAAGCAATCTTCATGCTATTGCTCTTTTCCACATTTGGCTTTGTTTCTTCTTTCCCATTATTCACTCCACTGGTTACAACCCTTCTATACAAGAAGACTAATGTCCAATGTGAAAATATTTGCAGATCCTATAATTAATTGCATGCTGCCATTGTTGGGGTGGGGGGAGAGGAAAGGGTGAAAATTTGAAACTCAAGAGATTACAGAACTGAATCTTGTAAACTAAAAGTAAAATAATTTAATTAATTAAAAAAAGAAAATAGTCAACTTTAAAGTCTATGGAATGCTGTTAAGCACTATGCCTAATGACATTAAAAGGACTTATGATCAAATATACTATCCAGCTTCAAGACAAAGAGCTGATGTGCTCAGAGTGCAAATTGAAGATTTTTTTAACTTCTTTTTCTGTTTTTGGAATATGGCTGTGACTAGGGTGGGAAGTGGTTTTTCATCAATATAGATAAATGTAAGTGGTTTTGTTTTTCTTGAATACCCAGTGGGTAGGAGTGGGAAGAGAGGGTATAGGGAGAGAATTTGGAGCTGAAAATAAAAGAAAAATTGAATTGAAAGAAGAAAAAGAGTATTATGTTTTACAAGAATTTCATGCATAATTTCTGCCTTAGTCACATCCAATATAAAATACTCTGCCGTTAAGGGCCACCATATTTGATAAATGACCTTTTTAAAAATATCTAAAGAAAGACAGCCAAGATTGACAGGGAAGTTTCATCTATGCTATCTGAAGATCAATTGAAGGAAGTGAGAATGCAAAGAGCATGCACTTGGGGCAAAGACAATTTATGAATGTGTTCTAGCTGTCTTCAAATACTTTAAGGTTTCTCACATTGATGATGGATTAGATTATATTTACATGGAAACAGAGAACAGAACCAGGACCAACCATGAAAGTTGCAGGGAGATAGATGCTGGCTTGAATGGAGTGGAAAATTCCTGAGGATTAGACATAACCCAAATTGAAATTAGTTTCCCTCAGGAAGCATAAGGTTTGCCATCTTTGGCAGTTGTCAGAGAAAGGGTAAATGATGCAATGGACAGAGTGCCAACTCTGGAGGAAGGAGGATCTAAGTACAAAAGCAGCTTTAGAGACTTATTAGCTGTGTAACCCTTTTTCCCTTAATTCCTTGCCTGTAAAATGAGATGGAGAAAGAAATAGCAAACCACTCCAGTATCTTTGCCAAGAAAGTCCTAACCGTGCTCACTAAGGGTCAGACACAACTGAAAGAACTCAACAACTAACAAGAAAAAGACTGAATAAAGACTTGCTTGGCCTGATGCAGACAAGATATTTCTTCATGTGTTTGCTGTAGTAAGATGGTGTGTCAGATTGCTTTTAACTCTGAAGTCACATGATTATGTGATTTAGGGGAGGTTAACAGAATTTATTTTCCTCCTCATAGTTGGAAGCAAGCAGTTAATTCATAGCTGAGGCATCTTATTTGCTTTGGGATGATGTCTCTAACCATGGTCAGTATCTGGGGTTTGATCGCACTATGAGACTTACAGAGACTTCCTCCAGGTATGGTTTTTTTTCTGTGAGAGACTATGGAAGGTGAGCATTTCTTCCTCCTCACATTTCTGGGGTTTGTATATTATAGCTATGTATGATCCCCCCTCATTAGCATAGACTAATCTCAGTACTTGCTGACCATAGGTGACAGACTTTGTATTCAAATGTATACCCAATGAATCTGACATCATCTCTTTTTTTCATGGCTTGCCTATGTTAACACAGATTTTAATTGTGTGAGGAATCATTTATAGTGAAATTTCCCCATTCTGAAAAATCAAATCTAGAATGGCTTCAGTATTCACTAGGCCTAGGTCACTTGACCTTCCAGCAATCTGTGGCTTAGAGGAATAGAGACCCTTCCCAGCACCTCCTCAGCAAAAGATATGCCAAATAAGGTTAAGAGTGCTTTCATTGAACACCCACATGTTTCCAGGTCCTTTGTCTCAAAGAGAGATTCCCACAGTTAGGTTGTGAGTCAGCCTGTCTACCAATGAGAGAGAAGGCAAGTTGGGGGGGAGGGGGTATTGGCTTTCTGCATTAAAAGCTTATATAACCATGGGCTGGCTTCTGCCTGTTACTCTCTCCCTGCAGATGCCATGTAGACAACAGGGGCAGAGTTCTTTCTCATGAGAAAGAATAAAACCTTTTCTGACCTTAGATTCAGACTCTGAACTCTTTCATCTCACACAAGTGTCACAGGCAGAAAGTGGAGCACCTGGCACATATAAAAATAAATGCTTGTTGACTACTTGCTTTGTACTTTAGACCTCCATAGAACTTTCATTCCTCTTTTGTTTTGTCAGCACTATTTCTGATAAGGCTCAAAAATGTTTGTATCATTACCATTACGTATTATTGTTATGGCTAGGGTTAATTATTGTTTTCTGAATTTTACTGACACTCACGGGATTCCATGTGCTTCTTTCCTACAATATATCAATAAAGATAAACTCTGAGACTCCAGAGATGATGATTTCTAAAGGATCCATCAAACTTCCTGATTGCATCATACTGTCATTTAACTCCACGCCTTGTTTTTCAGTCTATATATATTCCTTTCAAAATTTGTCAGGGAATTACAACAGCACTCTGAATCAGAGTATTAAGAACTAAGGAGTAAGGAGAGACAAGGAAAAAAGACAGAAATAAAAAATTGACTAGAAAGCGTGACAATGAATATCATCCCAAGCTTAAGTGCTGGAACCTGGACACTGCTTGTTCTCTTCCTGACTCTCCTGTTTCTGTAAGTGACAACCTCCTTTTTCCCCCTTTACAATTTATGAAGGGATTACTCTCAGCTCCTTTGTGACTGTCATATGATATTTATAAGGATAAATGTTATTTTGGATTTCTGTAATTGATAATGCTGACTTATTTTGTTTATACAAATACAGTTTTTGAGAAAAAGTACCAAGGGAAAGCTTTAAATTCGTTGATCAAAGGCTCTATTGTCTTTTCCTAAAAGAACAGATTTTCAGAATATTCCTGTGTCTTTGGTCAAGTAATTTAAAATCAAAGAAAAATCCTTAAAGAAACCTGAGTTCGTGTCAATTATCTGTTTTTCTTTTTAGCTTTGTGATTTTCTCTCTATTATTTTAATGTTTACATTTTAAAAGGCATTTCCTTCTACCCAAAAAATAGAGCATTCTCAAAATGCTCATTTTGAGAAAATCACTACTCTTTTCTATCAGCCAGTTCCTAGGGCTTCTGTATGACTTGTTTCTGCATTCTCTTTTTCAAAGATTTTGGGGTGGGTGTCACCAAAAGTTGGGTATTTTTCTGCTCCATCCATCTCTTTTAACAAACACTGTTCTAGAAACGTAGTAAACTCGAAAATTGGTTAAGGTGATGGATACAAATCAGAGATCTGTACAAAAAAATACAAATTGCTCAATTAAATCTAGTGTTACAATCTCCACAAAGTTGATGAGATCCAAGGTTCTTACTGGCACGGCAGCCTGCTAAACCTCAATATTTGCTTTCATTGTTTTTTTTTAGGTTTCTGATGGCTTTAAGAATTAGTTTAAAATTATGTTATAAAGGATATAAATGTTTTGTGCTTAGGACTTTGTTTATTCCCTGGCATGTTGGTTTATTTACTACAAAATGTGTGGCAGTCATTGCTAAATGTTAGAGGAAAATTCACAGAACTTCTTATTTGTTTCTTTTTCCTGCAGACTCTGAATCATACTAATTAATTCAGGTAGTAGAAGGTGATATTCATATGTCTCTTGTGTACTAGGATGTAAAGATATAATCATTCCAGTTTTGCTGATTTTGTTATACTTTATCTCATAATTGACTTTCCTTATTTCCTTGTATAGATTAAACATAATTATTATGGAAGTTTCTATTATAATTGATTATGATAATGTGCCATAATTAGATTAGCAAATTTTGAACATAATATTTGTGTCCAAGTTTAGGTTTTTCAAAACAAAGAACAAACAAATATATTTTACATGCGTAAGTAATTTTAAAATTTTATATTTATTTCTGTAACACAATACAGGTAGAGCACCTGCTTGACTAAAAGTTATGGTCTGTTTTCTGACTCTTACAAAGTATTGGGACATTGTTCTTCAAAATATTTCATCGATTTTGAAGTCCTACCAACAATGTATTAGGGTGTTTGATTCCTTTAATCCACCAAAAGTGGATACGACCATTGCAGATCTAATTACAAAGGTCTGCAATATATTCTGGTTTAGGATAATGAATTCAAAGGCATCTGCAAATGGAAATATAAAGCATCTTACCACCTACCATCTTGACTTGAACTCTGTTACTGAACATCCTCCGTATCAGTGTCAAACGCCTTCAGCAAGCCTGCCTTCTTTTTCAATGCAAAAGTCTTTGAGGAAATAATGCTATGAGCCTCCAAAAACATATTGGATAGGTACTTGAAGAATTTGAGTAAGTTGTGGCATATAATGAAGGCAGGAAGAAAGGACATTAGAAAGGAGGCAATTTAACAAGGAAGGAAAGTGAAAAGGAAATATGAATGTAAGAAAGAAAGACTTTCCCAATCATGTACTGGATTCCAGGTACTGTGGCACACAATTCCCACAGTTTAACAATATACTCATTTGTTCCTCAAACAGTCTTGAAAGGTAGGTACCATTATTATTGCTATTTTGCAACTGAGAAAACCGAGGCAATTAGAAGCTAATTAACTTGCCAAGGATCACACACCTGCTTAATTGTAATTACATAAACCGTAACAGACCTAGAGCTTCCTCACTCTAGATCCAGTCCAGTGTTCTGTATAGTAGGTCTTTGATGAAGTAGTAGTACAACTATATGGTGAAAGAATGTCTCACATCTCTTCCCTCCACCCCAACACAATTACTGATGTTTTTATGTGGGAGTGGGTAAATCCATCTTGTAATTAGCTGTGAACATGTTTGAGATATTAAAGAAAAAGCTTTCAAGAGGAACGGGTGGTCAATAATGACAAATGGAAAATGGAAAATGACAAAAATAACTTTGAAAATGAGGAAAAGTCATTTAAATTAATTTCATTATTAAGAGCTTGCTGCTGCCATTGGAGGAAGCAATTTCAGCTAAATAATGAAATCATAAACCAAAACGCAAGTTCAGGTAGGCTAGCCTAGAGTAAATCATAGATTTCGCTCCCAACCTAGGGCAGAACTTGGAGTTAAGTCTGAGATCTGCACTCAAAATTCTGAAAAAAGTCTGCATCACATGGACACTGAGAGATGGTCATGAACTCAGTTCAACACCAAGAGCAATTTTGGACTTGGGAAAATCTGCTTACCAGGTACTCAGTGCCCACAGTCATGAGGTGGACTTAATATACCACAGAGGAAAGCAGTATGGGAAACTCCAGAGGGTATATAATTAGAGACTCAACTCCAAAAGTTCTTTAAGCAAGGTCTGCAATGCCAGGTTCCGGAGAACAATGAGTGAAGGAATGACTAAACAAATAAAAACAAAAGATAAGAATTACTAAGAGACCAAGCAGTAAACCAGGAAGAAGACAATATCTATCTATCTATCTATCTATCTATCTATCTATCTATCTATCTATCTATCTATCTATCTATCTGTCTGTCTGTCTTATTTATATATAAACAATGCCTTGAAAAAACCACAGCTTATACCAAAAAGCAATTAGAATCACTCGAAGAAGCTATATGATCTAAAAAACTTAAATGAAAATGGTATAATAAATTAATTGAGATTGACAGAGAAAAAGAACTGGAAAAGAAACAAGAGGTAGCAGGACACTCTTGGAAAGACAATTGAGTGTTTGTCATACAGGGAAAAAATTTCACCCAAGTAACTGCCTCCTTGAAAATTTGAATGGACCAAAGAGGTGATAATTAATCCATGAGACAAGAAGAATCATTACAACTCAGCTAAAAAATAAAAAAAAATTGAAGACAAATGTGAGGTGTCTCACAAAAACTGACCTGGTGTGTTACAGCAAAGAGAGTAGAGCAAATGCGGGAATATGCTTGAGATCTCCTCCAAAACCCTCCAAATGCTTGTAAAAAAAGTGACCCTATACAAATTCTAGAGTAGCAGAACCCACAAAATGACAGAGCAAAACTAATTTATATCCCTAAGAAAACCTGGCAGGTATATAGGAAAAGTCTCTTGCAATGATTTGGCAGAAGAGTGCAATTCACCACAAAATGCGCCAGCACAGACCAGGGCCCAACAAACCTGGAGCAGGCCTCACACAATTGAATCACTGGAAGCTGTGGTGGTGTCCAGACTTCTCAAACCACAAAAACTAAAGACAACTTAGAAGGTCAGTAGGAAAGGTCTGTTGGATCTGGGTGAGAGAGGAGCAGGGTCCAGCCCCAGGCAGAAGTGGTTGCAGTGGTGGTAGCAGCAGCCACAGTGACTTCTGGAGCTCTCAGTCCATAGATGGTAAGAGGATTTAGTGACTTATCAGAAAGGAATTGCAGGTATCTCTTTTCTGGCATTGAGACAGGATTTTCTTGCATTACCCATTCTTAGATCTAGGTCACAGTCCTGGGTGGTGGTCCTAGGGTGATAAGGAACACTGAAGTGGTGGAGCTTGTATTACCAGTGAAGAGGGAATCCTCCTCACATTTCCAAGTCAGAAAAGAGTGCTTGTGGCCACTTGCAGACCACAGCACAGAACAGGAGAGGAGTAAACACCTTTTTTTTGATCATATCACCTTGGAGGAACTGAAAATTTACATGTCCTTAGAAATAGCTCTGAAAAGAGATGCATAAAACTCCATGAAGCCTGTGACAGAGCCCTACCTTAACAAAGAGTTAAAGAGTCAATTAATTGGCTGGGAAAATAAGTAAAGAGTGGTAAAAAATCTCAGACTAGATTATCTTTCTCTGGTGACAAAGAAGATCAAAACATCCAACCAGAAGAAAACAACAAAGACAAAACTCCTACATCAAAAGCCTTCAAGAAAAATAATATGAATTGGTCTCAGACCGTGAAAGAACTCAAAAAGGATTTTTGAAAATCAAGTAATAGGTTTGGAGGGAAAAAAATGGAGAGAGAAATAAAAACAAACAAGAATATCACAAAAAAGAGCCAACAGCTTGTAAAGGATACCTAATAAAAATGCTGAAGAAAATAACACCTTAAAAAATAGGCTAACCCATTTGGCAAAAGAGGTCCAAAAAGCCAATGAAGAAAAGAATGCCCTAAAAAGCAGAACTGGTCAAAGAGCAAAGCAGGTCCAAAAACTCACTTTAGAAAATAATTCCTTAAAAATTAGAATGAGGCAAAAGAAAGTTAAGTACTGTATGAGAAATCAGTAAATTATAAAACAAAACCAAAAGAATGACAAAATAAAAAATAATGAAAAATATCTCAATGAAAAAACAACTAACCTGGACAATGGGCCCAAGAGAGATAGTTTTAAAAATTTTGGGCTATCTGAAAGTCATGATAAAAAGAGAGGCTAGAAATCATCTTTCAAGAAATTATCAAGGAAAACTGCCTTGATATTCAAGAACCAGAGGGTAAAATAGAAATTGAAGGAATTTCACTGATCATCTCCAGAAAGGGATCACCAAAATAAAACTCCTAGGAATATTGTAGCCAAATTCCAGGGCTTTCAGGTCAAAGAGAAAATATTGCAAGCAGCCAGAAAGAAACAATTCAAATCCTGTACAAACACAATCAGCAGTTTCTACTTTAAAGAATAGGATGGTTTGGGGTTTGGAATATGATATTCCAGAGGTCAAAGAAGCTAGGACTAAAACCAAGAACCTTAGTAAAACTGGGCATATCCTTCAGGAGGAAAAAAAGGATATTCAATGAAATAAAGGACTTTAAACTTTCTTTTTTTATATTTTATGCTTATTTTTAGTTTACAACATTCATTTCCACAAGGTTTTGATTTACAAATTTTCTCCCCATGTGTTGCCTACCCACCACCCCAGAAGAGCAATCTCACTGAATCCATCACCAAATCTGCTCTCTCCTATATCCTCCTCCATTTCCCCTCCAACTTTCCAGTAGGGCAAGATGGATCTCCATTCCACAGTGCCTATATATCTTATTTCCCAGTCCATGTTAAATAATGATGATAATGATAATAATAATAATGATAATTTTAAACATTTGATTTAAAGCCTTTGAATTCCAGATTCTTTCCTTTCTTCCCACATCACCCACCCTTACTAGGAAGATAAGTGGTTCAAAATAGGTTGCAGGTGTGTAATTATGCGCAACATATCCATAGTGGATATATTGTGAAAAACTGACTATATTTCCCTCCATCCTAACACGCCCCCACTTGTTTTATTTTCTACTTTGACCCTGTCCCTTTTCTAAAGTGTGTGCTTCTAACTACCCCAATTTACCCTACACTCCATCATTCATCCTCCTGACCCCTTCCTCCCTACTTTCCTGTAGGGTAAGATACCCAATTTACTATATATGTTATTCCCTCCTTAATCCAAATTCAATGAGAGTAAGGTTGATCTATTCTCTTTTGCCTTCCTGTTCTTCCCCTCCATTGTAACAGTTTCCCCTTGCCTCTTTTATATGAGATAATTTATCCCATTCTATCTCTCTTTATTTCTTCTCATTATATTCCTCTCAAACCTCTTAATTTTATTTTTTAAATATGATCCCTTCCTATTCAATTGATCCTGTGCCCTCTGTCTATATGTATACCTGTACACATGTATACAAACTCACATACATATTCATATACCCATATATCCACCTATATAGACATATATAATATGTGCACATATACACATACACACATTTATGTTCCCTTCATCTATCCTCATACTGAGAAAAGTTTAATAAGTTATAATTATCATTTTTCCATGTAGGCATGTAAGTAATTCAACTTTGATAAGCTCCTTCTGATTTCTTTTCCATGTTTATGTTCTCATGCTTCTTATATGTGAATATCAAATTTTCTATTCATTTCTGGTTTTTTCATCAAGAATGCTTAGAAGTCCTCACTTCATCGAATGACCATATTTTCCCCTGAAACATTGTACTCAGTTTTGCTGGATAAGTGATTCTTAGTTTTAATTCTAGCTCCATTGACCTCTGGAATATCATATTCCAGGCCCTTTGATGCTCAATGTAGAACCTGCTAGATCCTGTGTTATCCTCATTGTGTTTCCACAGTATTCAAATTGTTTCTTCTTGGCAGTGATGTTTGCTCCTTGATCTGGGAATTCCAGAACCTGGCTATAGCATTCCTACTTTTATTTTTGGGATTTATTTTCAAGACGTGATTGGTGAATTCTTTCCAGTTCTATTTTGCCCTCTGGTTCTAAAATATCAGGAAAATTTTCCTTGAGAATTTCTTGAAGGATGATTTCTCGGTTCTTTTTTATCTTGGCTTTTAGGTAATTCAAAAACTTTTAAATTGTCTCCCCTGGATCTATTTTCCAGGTCAGTGTTTTTTCCAATGAGATATTCCACATTGCCTTCTATTTTTTCATTTGTTTGGATCTGTTTAATAGTATTTTGATTTCTTATAATGTCATTAGCTTCCTTTTGCTCCGATCTAATTCTGAAG
>JAQQSW010022509.1:0-10445 GCA_028646575.1 Pseudocheirus occidentalis
GGGTTGGGGCAGGAGCCAGACGGGGAGAAAATGCGTAATTCAAAAAATGTAATGAAAATGAATAATGTAAACAAGAAAACAAATAAAAACTAAATTAAAAAAAATAATATGATAAAAAAATAAATAAAAAGAAAAAAAAGAAAAGAAAAAAAAATAAAATCCAGTTACCACAGTGAACATTTTAGTCAATCATTACAAGCTTTGGCAAGCATATGTCTCCCTGATTTAGGCCTCCCTTGATACTGATCATCTAAAAATCACTGAACATAGTTATTTCTGTGGTTGAACCTTCAAAGAAATCTATAAGCTTAACATATGTGTGAGAGCTCTCTTATTAGAGGAGAGTTGTTAATGGGGCATTTTATATTTGCAAAGGATGTTCCTCATAACCCAATGAAATACATATTACCAATATTATTAGATCTATTTGACAAATTAGGCAACTGAGGCTTTTGAAGTAACTTAATCAAGAACACTTAGCTACAAACTCATATCACACCAAAGTTTTGGAGCTGGAAGTTAAACTAGGAACTATGGAGGACTGGGGAGGTACAGCAGAAAAATGCTGGGTTTGGAGCCAGAGGGCCTGGCTTTGAATCCTGGCCCTATCTCTTATCTGTATGATCTGGGGAAAGTTAGTTAACCTCACTAAGCTTGTCAGATGAGGGGTTTGGACTGAATTTTAAGGCCTCTTCTAGCTCTCACATTCTGTATCTATCACTCCAAATCTAGTGCATTTGCCATCTCACCATGTTGCATCCCTCCATACCTTTCAGTTCATTTGTGTGACTTTGAAGAGAACTCTCTATAAAGACTTGCCTGTTTCCTGGTCATGTTTTCATCAAGAAAACCCTCAAGGGTTTATAGAACATGCTGATAAAGATTTTACAGAGATGAAGTGGGAATATAGATAAGCACTTATTAATCTTGTTGGGTGTGTGAGTGTGTGTGTGTGTGTGTGTAACTTTGGGAAATTTCTAGTCATTAAATCATTATTTGAGAGCAGATCAATTCAAACCAGTGCTTAGGGGATATTGAGTAGGGGAATAGAAAGGATGAGATATTTGGAGCCAGAGACCCTAGCTTCAGAACCCTGCTCTTATACTGAGTAGCTGCACAAATTCCTTCCCTCCCTGGGCCTTGGTTTTCTCTTCTATAAAAATGAGACAGGAGGACCTGACTGAAGGTCAGAGCTGCCCACACACCAGGATGCCGAGATCCAGGAGCCAGAGCTGGAGTCCGAGCTTGGCTACACAGCCAGGGGGCCATGGGAGAGCACATGTGATCGGCAGGTAACTGACTGATCCACATATCAAAAGAATATGGCTGCACAAATCTCAGAAACTGATCAGATTAAACAGTTTAAAGAATATCTTGGAACTTACAATAAACTCACAGAAACCTGTTTTCTGGATTGTGTTAAAGACTTCACAACAAGAGAGGTCAGAGCAGAAGAGTCTACCTGCTCAGAACACTGCCTACAAAAATATTTTAAAATGACACAGAGAATATCCTTGAGATTTCAAGAGTATCATATTCAACAGACTGAAGTTCTGGCTGCCAAAGCAGGACTCCTTGGCCAACCACGATAAAAAAAGTATTTATGGATGGACCTCTCCATAAAGCAGTGCCAACAGTTGTTGCATTGGAAGTGGGAGTTCTTTTGATCTTAAACTGTTGTGATTATTTTCACCATGTCAGTGATTGTGAGCATTTGGCAAGTGGAAACTATTGGAGAAACAAATGGGCTTCTTACTAGGAATAAGCAAAGTACAAGATCTTGTCTTATTGTGCAATGAGAATATTAAGATGTAACCTTTGTTGGGACCTTAAAATTCAATGACTTGGCCACTTGATTAGCAAAATAAACCATTGTTTCTTCACTTCTGATTGTTAGTTTTAAAACAAAGTATGTGTTCAATCATGTATAACATAAATCTTTTTTATTACCAAAAGTAAAGTAAGTGGCAACATTTAAGTTCATATTTTTTATCAACAAGCAGCTGTTTATACTAAGAATTACCACAGTATCCAGATTGGAGTGTTTTCTGGACATATAGCTGAAATATTTTCTCTCAGAATCATCCTCAAGGTATTCCTGTTCATTCATTTCTGCCTCAAATTGCTGGTAAATACACAAGAGTTATTTTCTGATTATTTCAGTGCATAGTTTTTCCTTTCCTCTCCTTCATTCTCCTTTCCCTCACTCACTACCCTCATCCTGCCAGGGCAGGTATTAGACTTTTTTCCTGTTCCTCTAGTAAAAATAGCGCTAAGAAGTGTGTCAGCTGACAGCCATGCTCTAGAGTGGAGCCCATGGTCTTTACACAAAATATGAGAATAAAACCTGCTTGATTAGGTCAGACCATCAATATACAATTCATTTATTACCACTCAAATTGTGGGTTATCCAAAATTTCTCTCTAAATATGCCCAAATGAAATGAAGCAAAGCAAAGCTAAAATAGTCTGTTGGATAAACAAATGCAAAAATGAAACAAGCATCTATGAAAAGTGTCATAGTTGACACAGAGGTATGAAAGAGGATAGATTTTTGTCAACATTTTTGGTCTGGTGGCAAATAAAAGGCAGCTATAGCTAACAATTATTTTATCTTATTGGAATAAATTTCATTTGATATAAAAATGAGGCAGGAAAGGAGGAAGAGGCTGAACTACATCATCTTCAAGGTTCTGTCCATTTCTGACTCCATAGTCCAGATGCTTCTTAGTGGTTTTTGACCAAACTTTCATGGTCATTCCAGTTGTGGAAACAATGTCTTTGAATGTAGAAGAAGAAAAAAATCCCACGTGTTGTCAGTTACCATCTCAGGTGTTCTGAGAGGTTTTGTAATATACCCAATTACAAGTTGAAATTTAATTACTGTTTTGAGTAGGGCAATGTTCTTGCTTACCTTGTTCCTGACAAAAGCATGTACCTTATATAAAAGCCATCAGATATTTTTCCAATTAATTTCATTTCCTTAATATTGTTCCAGAAGAATGACAAATGTGCCTGAAAAACAGAGAAGCTAGGATAAAGTCATCATTCGCAGACTGAAGATATGCATCAATAGAATAGCAAGATGTCATAACAATGCCATCATTTAGAGTGATACAATCAGAATAAAAGAAGGAGTAGCTGCTCACCTCTGGAAAAAGGAAAGTGTTCATGACTATATCCAGGAGAGTATAGGAGCAAAGTGACTAGTGTCAACTCATTCCTGTATTGCAATGGATCGAGAAAACATTCCAATCATTGTCTCATTACAATGACAATAAACATGAATGAACTAATTCCAAAAACGTACATCCTGTCTCCTTCCAAAAGGATTGGCATCTTCCATAATTAAACAATAATGCGAATTAGGAAAATTAGAGCTAAAACCAAAATAGGCACCATCCGGAAGGAACAGAGGGAGTAGATGTCATCAGGCACCTGAGATGAGCCCTCTGAGTTACTTGGAAATAGAGATGGAAAGGAGAAAGCCCTTCAGGTTGCATAGCTTTGATGGTGTGACAAAAGGAAGCAGACAAATTCATCTGCTGAGATAAACCTCTTCCTGGAACTAAACTGGAGGAATGATTTATCATTTGAAGCTTTGGCTAAAGGGTTTTGGATCACATAGTGGATAATGTCTTGAACTCTGATTTGCCAAAGACACAGAAGCACTGTTCAGATGGACCATTCTGGTATCGACCGTCTCTGAAGGCATAACATTAAATTGTAACTCAGTGAAGACATTTCTACAGACAGTTGAGATGATATGGCCCAGGTACTTGGCTTCCTAATAAGCTAACATAATAAGGCCAGAGATCTTGGAGAATCTTGAGAAATGGCTGGTTAACATGACTCAGATATCCAATGCATCAAAAGCAAGCTTTTTGTAGATGCTGGGAATCAGTACAGGAGTAGATTCTGTGAGAAGTAGACACAGTGCAGAGAGGCTGTGTTGTGGATAAAAATGGGCTATGGGCTTTTTCCCCCTCAGTAATTTTTTTAAATTTTGGTTTTTCTCTGGACCTTTGATTTTACTAGTGTTGGTCCTTCTGCTGAGGAAACCCCCTCAACCAATATACTTCAATACCTACAATTTTCTTTTCTTTTCTCTTTTTTGGAGACAGTTGAAGTTAAGTGACTTGCTCTGGGTCAAATAGCTACTGAGTATTTGAGGATAGGTACTCTATGTACTGTGCCACATAGCTGTCCCAATATCTACAATTTTCAGTCTTAGGGAATTCTCTGGAGCTACTGAGAAGTTAAGTGAATTGTTCAGGGTCTTACGGCCTTTATGTTTCCGAGACTGATTTTGAACTCAGATCTTCTTGACTCGAGGCCCAGTACTGTATGCACTGTGCCACAGCATGCCTATATAGAAGTTATTTATCTAGGAAAGTGAGGGACAGAGAGGTGACTTTTCAGTACTCTCATCTGTGGCTCCAGGAAAGTTGTAGCATGCACAATAGCCACACCTCAGTAAAGTGTCTCAGCAAAGGGTAGAGGGTAATCAGTGGACCACAGATCCATTGGTGAGTTAAGGTGGGGGGGGGGTGGTGTCTACATACTATGTATGTGAAAGCTTCCTCTGGTAGAATGGGCATATGATAATAATTTGTTTCAGGCACCATGAAGGGGCTGAAGCAGGTAGTGTGGAGTACTTAGAGCATACCTGTACAACTTGTAAACTTCTTCAGGCCACAGATAGGTTAGGCTACAGACAGACTGACAATGGTTGGTTGCTGCAGGTCATGTGACAAATTGGAGAGCATACACGGTGGCAAACCAACATTTTTCACTGGTTGCCTGAAATCCTTTGACACATGGGTCACACAAGTGAGTCACCTATGATCCATATGTTGTGTAGGCCTGGTTTAGAGCTTGCTCAGACATTGAAGACACCAAGGTCATCTGCATCCCCAGTCATCATTAATTGTCTAGAATTTTGCTTGCTACTGAACTTCAATGGCTGTGGAAGAGTGAGACTGACAACTTTGTTCAGCTCTGTCTTAATTAAATCCAATTTATGCATAAGTCAAGACATTAACCCCTGGTGTCAATTGATCCTCTTCAAAAATGAAGAACGAACAATATCTTATATCATATATCAAAATAAAGTCTAAATGCATTCACAGTTTCATTATAAAGGCTGATACTGTAAGCACTCTGAGAGAGCAAGGAATAGTTTATCTCTCTTATTTATGGAGAAGGAAAGAATTTATCACCAAACAAGAGATAGAGGGAATTACAAAATGTGAAATGGATAATTTTGATTACTTTAAAATGAAAAGTTTTTGTACAAACAAAATCAATTTTGTTTGTTAAACCCAAGATTAAAAGGGAAGCAGAAAATTGAGAAAGAATTTTTGCAACCAGTATCTCTGATAAAGGCCTCATTTCTAAAATATATAGAGAACGGGAGTAAAAAATATAAGAATACAAGTCATTCCCAATTAATAAATGGTCAAAGAATATGAAGAGGCAGTTTTCAGAGGAAGAAATTAAAGATATCTATAGTCACATGAAAAAAAATGCTCTAAATTAAGACAACTCTGAGGTACCAGCTTACACCTATCAGATTGACAAATATGACAGAAAAGAAAAATGATGAATGTTGGAGAAGATATAGGAAAATTGGAACACTAATGAATTGTTGGTGTTGTTGTGAACTGATCCTACCATTCTAGAGAGCAATCTGGAACTATGCCCAAAGGGCTATAAAAATGCACATACCCTTTGCCTCAGCAATACCATTTCTAGGGTTGTATCCCAAAGAGATCATACAAGTGGGAGAAGGACCCATACATACAAAAATATTTATAGCAACTCTTTTTGTGGTAGCAAAGAATTGGAAATCAAGAAAATGCCCATCAATTGGGGAATGGCTAAACAAGTTGTGGTATGTGACCATAGTGGAATACCATTGTGCTATATAAGAAATGAAGAGCAAGGGGCAGCTAGGTGTCACAGTGAATAGAGCACTGACCGTGGAGTCAGGAGGACCAGAGTTCAAATCTGGCCTCAGACACTTAACACTTACTAGCCATGTGACCCTGGGCAAGTCACTTAGCCCCAATTGCCCTGTTTCCCCCTCCAAAAAAGGCAAAAAAAAAAGAAATGAGGAGCAGACTTCATAATAGCCTGGAGAGACTTATATAAACTGATGCTGAGTGAGAAGAGCAGAACCAAGAGAACTTTGTATACAATTACAGATACATTGTATCTGTGAGGACTGACTTTGATAAACCAGATTCATCTCAGCACTGCAGGGGTATAAGACAACTCCAAAGGACTCATGATGGAGCAGTCTATCCACATCCAGAGAAAGATTTACGGAGTCTGAATGCAGACTGAAGTAAACTACTTGCTCTCTCTTTTTTGCTTTGTTTTTTTCCTTCTTTCTCATTGTTCACTCCATTGGTTATAATCCTTCTTTACGACTTGACTAATGTTTAATGTGAAGGTATTTGTAGAACTTGTCACAGATTGCATGCCACCATGGGGGAGAAGGGGAAGGAGATAGAGGGGGAGAAAATCTGGAACTCAAAAGCTTGTGGAACTGAATGTTGTGAACTAAAAGTAAATAAATAAATATTGTTTTTTTTAAAAAAGAGAGAAAATGACGGACAAATAAGAACAACTCTTTTCATTGTACCAAAAAGACCTGAGTTTGAATCCTACTTTGATCACTGATTATATTATCATGGACAAGTCATTTAGACTCTCTGGACCTAAAAATGAGGGAAGATGGTTAATAATACCTGTAATACTTCCCTCATTCTGGGTCTCTATGTAGAGTTGTTCTTTGTGCCCTGTAATGCACTATGCAAATGTCAGTTATCATCAAAATTTTTACAGAAAATAAAGGAGAGCTAGAAATTTAGGCAAAGGATCTGAGAGAGCTGACCTTACAAAAGCTAAAGAATTAAACATTTTGTGGAAGACTTTAGAAAGAAAATCAAGATCTGGCCCAGAACCTCAGCTTTCTGAAACGCAGGAAATAGTAGCAGATTTACCCCAGATATGTGAGCTCCCTGAATGATGGACATTTTCTGTGATGAGTCAGAGCTATACCATCTAAAACTTTCTAAATTAACAAAGCCTTAAGTTTCACCAGGTACACACTGTTAGCTGGCTTAAATGACAAGAAACTGACATGAGGTCACCTTGGTAGGTTAGTGGTAATTGTTCTCAATTAACCTAGCTGCTGTGTTCGTCAAAGACATTTTCCAAGTGGCATGAAACACCCAAGGAACCTTGAGTTGACTTGATGATGGAAACCAGAAATCTGAAAATGTGTGCTTTCAACTAAATTATGTCTAAGTTTCTGTTGGAAAGTAGCAGGCTTGTTTTAGAGGGGTAGTCTACACTGTCCTAACTCTCACTCAGAAGGACAATCAAATGGAGATGACTCAATATAGTTATTGCCATCCGAAGGCAATTTCTTGTGATTGTTTCAATTTGTATTGTTTTGCACATTATGTAAAGCAAGTAATTATGCTTTAACCTTTGATAAGGAAAAACTGATTTCTGAAAATGCAGTAGAATCAAGGCAACTATTGTTTCCTGAACTCAAACTAGGACTTGCATTCAAGTAGAGAGCAACCTTGGCATTTTCCATTGAAACATCAACCTAAGAGCTTTGTTCCATTTCATTTCAATCACCATAGTTCTACTCACATTTTAATTGATTCTGTATTGAGAGAAGCACTGAAGGTGGCATATAGAAGGAATAGGCATGCCTTGGAGTCCACAAGTACTGAGTTTTTGAATCCTATCTCTGATCCATACTGGATGTGTGAATCTGGACAAGCCATTTAAACTCTCAATGTCCTAGACAGCTTTCTAAGCCTTTGAGGTTATAGACAAGGTATAAATCTACGTTGAAGGAAGGAGTTCCCTATACCAATGAAATCACAAGTCTATATGCAAAATTATAACGTATATGTTTGGGTGTATGTACATACACATAGAGTGATAACTAAATAGTATCCCACCAACATTTGAGGGAATGGGTTCTAGAATTAGTGGGTTTGAAGATACCTTGGAGATCTAACCCAGTCCCCACTTTATAGAATAAGAAACTGATACCCAGAGAAAGGATGGGATTTACTTAATATCACATATGCACAAAGGACTTACTGGCAAAGTAGGACCTAAAAATAAGGGCATCTAACTCCTTAAAGTCAAGCTCTTTCCATTTGACTACACTTACTCAGTGTCTGTATATCAGTGGATTTTATGACCAATTCCTCTCATCCTGTGAAATAGCTCTAGCCCCCATAGGCTTTATTTTAAGAACTTTGTCACATAACACTCAGTATGCATCTTGATGATGAGAAGGAAAGGCACATTGGAGCTACAGTGGCATCATAGAATCATAAATTTAAAGTGGGAAGAGGCTTTATAGACCATTGACTCTAACTCTCTCATTTTACAGAGAAGGAAAAATGAGAAAAGAGGTTAAGTGACTTTCCCAGGGCCACAAAGCTATCAAGAGCCTGAGGTAGGATTTTAACTGAGTACTTCTTGACTCTAGTTACTTCCCGCATACACCATGATTTGTATGCTGCTTCTCTCTTGAATTTTAGTACTCAAACCAGGTTTACTGCATTGTCAGTCAGTTATTCACATTTCTCTTCAGACTTCCCCCCCTTTTATCCAGTTTTTCCATAATGATTATTAGCATAAAAATATTTATAACTGATGGTATTTCTGATGTGAAGGATCTTTTCAGTGATAGACAGAAGAGGAGGGCATATGATGGATGAAGAGATTAGAATGCCTAGTATCCTCCCACAAAGATGATTTGTATAGCCTAGGCATGGGACAAACCCCAGCTCTTCTCAGCCACTCTTTCTTCCTTGACTGGGTCTGACTCACTCACCACTCCTTGAAAAAACTTAGGCAGGTCAGGGTGATTCCCTAGAGGGGGAACCATAGCCATACCCACACCAGTACAACTCAAACTCCCAGAGTCCTAAAGGTAACACTGGTGTGTGTGTGTGTGTTTGTGTGTGTGTATGTGTAATATAGCACATTTCTTTTACTAACCACTTTAAATCCCACCAGTGTGGGAGGTGATTTACATAAATCATTTGCAATAACACCATTGACCCTTAAGCATGAAGTATTTAATAGATGAGGAGGCAAACTCAATAATAGTTATAACATTTATTATAAATCATGGGCCAAATAATCAGAACATCACAATCCACCTATAAACCTAGCTCATACTTTCCTACCAATGTCCACAATGTCTGCAGGGAAGGAATTGAAATAAACTTACAGAAAGTTGGTAGGGTGGTACCTGCATACCCAACGCAACTCACCCTTTTGAATTTCAGGCCTTCTTACCATTGATTTCTTTAGGGAATAGGTTGCACCAGGTACTGCCTGCTGCGCCAAGTTGCTTTTCTGCTAGCTACTCTCCTAATCTTCACAACTCTCTTACTGGCCAGAGCTACTTCTTTGCTGCTCTGGGGCTACTGAAGTAGTGTTAAGCTCTTTTAGCACACAGCTTCCCTGGGCAATGTGCTGAGAATGTGTTACACTCTTTTAACACACACACACGCAGAGTTCCCAACAAAGCCTATCTTCTTTCTCTTTCTTAAAATATGAAAAGCAAAAAATAAAATATAAAATACTATAAAGGGGAACACAATAAGTGGTTTTCCTTCTCTTAGGGTATAGTCAATGCTAGAGGAAAATAAGTCTAGACAGGTATTCAAATAACAAAGGATTCTGTTTTCCTCCAATCAGCTTCAAACAACCATAGTGCTGTTTTTGAATCAACTAATTTCTCATTTTAACTTCATAGCCTGCCTATAAGCTCTGCTGAGCTGCTATCAGTTTGTAGTCTTTCTAATGTAGCCAGCTTCTCTCATCAATGTTTGAGTTTTCTATCCCCAGCTTCTTCTTACTCCTTGTGTGGTCAACTTCTCCAGCTTCTTTTGGTCATCATCAATATCTCTCTGTCTTCTAATGCCTCAAACTAGAGTGTTCTTGTCCATCCCTAACTTGTGATGTGAAATACCACCCTGCTGATAGGCCTAATCCCAATGTTAGAGGCAGCATGGTATAGTGCAATGGTATCCAAATCTAATAGAAATGAGGGATACTAAACCGTACATAAGGATTCCTGTGACTTGTATAATGACTTCAAAAACCACATATCAACATTATCTATGTTCTATTATACTTTTATTTATAACAATAATCATATGTGAAAGAATTGATGGACCACAATGAACTGTAGTCCTCTTTACTGTATACTGTAATCAATGTTCTGCTTTTAGATAAGTCCTCTCAGAACATTTATCTAATGGACAACATTCTCTCAGCTCTCCTCTAATACTTTTTATCTTAAGGACTATGTTTCTTCTTAAGATGAATTTATCCCTGTTCTTTACCCAAATATTCTTTTTCTTTCATATTATAAAGAAGTTA
>JAQQSW010022510.1:0-10445 GCA_028646575.1 Pseudocheirus occidentalis
TTTGGTGTGGGAGTTCTGACTGTGTTGTCTTCCTCCCTTTCCATGCTTTGATCCTTTTTGTCCCCAAAAAAGGATTCTAGAGTTTTATTGCTGTTCTTACTTTGCTTCCTTTTCCTTATATTGGCCAGTCAATTAATTGCTTGATTTTTTAGCTCTGTGGAATTCTGCTTCCAGGGGGGAAAGCTCTGTCCCAAATCACTGGGATTTTCACAGCTGCTGGAGCTATTAGGGGAGTGCTGCAGCCCCCACCAGCTTTGACTTGCTGAAAGCACATCCCAGGACCACCACCCAAGACCACAATCTGGATCCAGGCCACTCAAAGCAATAGCCCTTGGCCTTTGATCAATTGCTTTGGCCCCCCTGCAGTCCACAGGCCAGCAGCTCTGAAGCAGCCAGGTTGGGCTGCTTTCTTGCCCTGGGGGCAGTTTGGCCGGACTGCTTTTCCCCCTCCAAATTTAGCTTGAATTCCATTGACCTTTCTCTTAGCCTTTTTTCTTCTGGCTTGATAAATGTGGAGATTGCCCCAGATGCAGCCGATCCACTCTACTGTAGACTCCCGCTGTGGCTTCTCCTGACCACCCTGGGGCCAGGCCACAGTTTTGGGCTGGCCTGGCCTCGGCTCCCAGCCTGCCACCATGAGCCCCATCTGCCCAGCTGCCTTCAACCAGAGATGTGTTTTCTGTATTTTTGTGAATTTTAGAGCCCTAAAATTTGTTTAGAGTCATATTTTCTGGTATTTAAGGTGGCTGTGTGGGAGCTGTGAGCCTTTGCTGCTTCTATGCCGCCATCTTGGCTCCACCCCCCTCCAAATTCCATTATTTTGAGCTTCTAAAGGGGAAGAAATACCCATTGTTGACCTTATCTGGCCTTTCAAGCTATAGACATAGGAAAGGGCATTTTTAAAGTAAAGCAAAGCAGTATGATTGATTAGTTCAGGCTTTGGATCTTAATAGGGACCAAAAATGATATTTAATTATTATCAGAACCAGTAGCAATGAACTTGAATTCTTAGAACTAATTGCTGAGTGGGAATGGGTGATAGGGGAGGAATCGAAAGAATCTAGAATTTAAAGTTCTGCAATACCTGCAACTGGGAATTAAGATATACGGGGGCTAGTATAGGGAGACCCTCCCTACCCTACCAGAAAATAAGAGAGCAGAGCAGAAGAGGGGCTTTACAGTGGGATTGCTGTTTTGAGATTGGGGCAGGGGCAAGACAGGGAGAAAATGTGTAATTCAAAAATGTAATGAAAATGAATAATGTAAACAAGAAAACAAATAAAAACTAAATTAAAAAAAGAAAAAAAGAACTAATTGCTGGCACAAATTTAGCTGTAAAATGATGAAAGTTTTTGAATTTTAAAAATGTAAACTTGTTGGATCTATATAACTGATGAATGTCTAGAGTGAGCTAGAAACAACTTTCACCCATTGGCTGCCAGTCAGTCAGAATAGAAGGAACTCTATCAGTCAAGAGATCATTGCTTATCAAAAATAGAATTAACTGTGGAGGAAGAGCTCAGCTCTTGAGTGGGAATCATTTTCAATAATTCTTGATGGTCTTGTACCTTTTCCAAATAATGGATTTTCCAGAATGGAACAGGGGTAGGTCAGACAGGAAGGTAATTTCTCTGTCTTTCTCTGTCCACTCCCCCTCCACCCCCATTCCTTTTCCAATGCAGTGTTCTCTCACAGTAACAAGTTAGGAGATGCCCTACCTCAAAGTAGAAAGTAGGTCCCTAGAGTTCATCAGCTGGGGAGGCACAGGGGATAAAGCCCTAAGTTTGTAGTTATGAGGACCTGAGCTCTGATGCTGCCTCAGACACATACTAGCTGCGTGACCCTGGGTGATTCATTTAAATTCATTCAGCGTCAGTTTTATCACCTGTAAAATGGGGGGATTGGACTTGATGGTTTCTAAGGTCCTGTTCGGCTCTAAGTCTATGATCTTATCAGTAGAGCTACTGTGCCAATTGATGAGCAAGGTTAAGTGAACCAAGAAGAAAAAACCCAATGCTATGCTAAGATGAGAGATGTCTTGGCCATGGGTGTTCCCTGCATGTTACCTCGTGGATAATATTTCCTAATGTCAATTCCTCTTCTAGGCTCAATACAATGCATTGTACCCAGTAGGAGCACTTTATAAATATTTGTTCAACTGAATTGGCTGACTCAGGGGAGAACTCCCAGGGTCCTCTTTTCAGAATGTCTATGAAGAGAAGAAGACCTCAAAAAGTGGTAGGGAAAGAAAATGGCACGTGTTCCCACCAATAGTATAATGAGTAAAAAACCTGAGAGTTTCTGGGTAATTGATAATAAGTTTGTTAATTAGACTACAGGGTAATTGATAAATTGATGGTCTGTGTTCTCTGTGGTAACCAAAGACAAAAACAAAGAGAGACTGAAAGCCTCAAAACTTTTTGTGAAAGGGAATGCCCCCTCCCCAGAAGTGAAAATCAACAGTGACTGGTGGATTTTTTTTTTTTTTTTGCTTTTTGGAGGGCAATTGGGGTTAAGTGACCTGCCCAAAGTCACACAGCTAGTAAGTGTGTCAAATGTCTGAGACAAGATTTGAACTCAGATCTTCCTGACTCCAGGGCTGGTGCTCTACTCACTGCGCCACCTAGCCACTTCCTGGTGAATGTTTAATGAGGAGGCAGGATAGATGTCTTCAGCTCCTCCTGTTGAGAACATACCTCAGTTATGAGACTCAGCCACCTTCAGCAATCTGGACAGCAAAATCCTTTTTCAGCTAGACCACTTTGGTTGGTTTTCTCCTTTATGAGCTGGGTTACCCTAAATTCTAATGAAGGGGTACAAGGACAGGAGCTCATTTCTCCTGGGTAAGAACTTACCAAGGCTGGATTCTGTTTGCACTCTAAGTAGAAGTTAGGTCTCCTGGTTGAGTGGAGTCCCCCCCAAGGTTGAAGAACACCTTCCTTGAGGGCTAGGGATAATCTTATCAATCAGTCTTGTCCTTCCAAGACTGACTTTTTATAGGGACTGGGCCTTAAATGAGGAAATAAAAGAGAAAAGCCTGAATCCCACCTTAATCATTGATTATTAATACAATAGCAAAATAATTTTTCTCAATAGAGAGTAGAAGGTGGTAGTATCCTTGGAGTGACCCACGTGAGAAAAGGGCAACACACTCAGAACAATCTGCCAGGTCACAAGGGGTTTTCCAATCAAGAGAAACTTGTGGCCATGACAGATTTGCTACTGGAAAAAGGCAGTAGAGAGAGCACTATTAATGGTCCCTGATCCTGGTGCTGACAGTGAATGACCTTGGGGAATGTCCAGAAGGCAGCTAGCTGGCACACTGGGTCTCCTGGAGTCAGAAGATCGGAGTTAGAATATGACCTCAGACATTAATTGTGAGATATTGGGCAAGTAACTTAAACCTCTGCTTGACTCAGTTTCTTCGACTGTAAATGGGGAGTAATAATAGCACGCATGATGAGATACTGTTTGTAAAGCACTTAGCATAGTGACTGACACATAGTAAAATGTTGTTATAATAATAGTTATTACCAGTGTCCCCTTGCCCTCACCTAAAATAAGTTGATGGAGAACCAAATGGACTATTGAAGGCTAAACCTCATCATTCCTACCTAGCTGAGCTCCCAGCTTCCTGGACTATTTCTCAGCCTTAGTCCCAGTGGCCTTCTCATGCTGGTTAAACTAATATTACAATTAACAAAGGGCAAAGGGTAGGGATGTGCTAGTAAATGTTTAACAATTAACTCTTCCAAAAAAAAATCTTATGGATGACATACTTAAATTTAATCTGCATTATTAACATAACTCTGGCTTTATCCTCTGATTGGTGAGTTCCTCCAAATCATTATTACTCTTAACCCTAGCCTAGTTCTCCATTGTTTGTCATCTCCAGGTAGCCTTCAGATATTTCCTACCCTTAATCCCATTCCTGGAGACTGATTTTAGTCCCAAGACTCCTCTGCAAGACCCTCCCCAAACCCCTTCTGTAGACCACCCTTAGATCCCTCCCACAATCTTTCTGTATATAAGATCCATCTTGCCTTCATGAAGGGGCTGAGATTCAGTCTAGCACAGACTCAGTGTGTCGAATTGTTCTGGCCTACTTACAAGTGTCACAAATACTTAGGCTCCTTAAGAGTCCACAGACCATTATGGTGAATCTTTAATAAACTTTGTTTTACTTTGACTGAGAGAAGGTTTGAGTCAAATTCATTTGTGCAGGACCTGGCATGTTGGCATTTTGGGGTCTTGAGCATCCATAAGCCCCAAACCTCAGCATCTGGTCATCCATGTTCACTTCTGGCCCAACTCAGCCCCTGACCTGAGGACTAATTTTCTACCTTGTCCCTTCCAAGTTACTTCCCCTATGCCCTTTTTAGTTGTTTTTTCCCTCGATTAGGAGGTAAACCCCCTGAGGTCAGGAATTGCCTTATTTTTTGCTTGTATTTATATTTCTGGCTTTAGCACACAGGTGCTTAGCACGGGAAGAAGACTTTAATAAATGCTTTAACTAATCTAATCTCCTTATGACTGAGTTCTTTGGGGATAGGAGAGTGGTGAGTGCTAATACGTGGAGAGTACATTTAGTACAGTGCCCAGCACACAGTAGGTGCTTAATAAATGTTTACTGATTGAGAACAGGAACTATTACATAGGATTTTGGTTTCCAAGAAGGGGCTTGAGGGAAGAGCAATTCAATAAACCCCTGAAATCTAACCCAGGTCCTTTGCACTATGGGCATCTATGACTCAAGGATTACAGGGACTTCAGCATCTGTTTCTAAAGTTGATTGCAGGTATACTGGGAGTTGGTGGGGAGGGAAGTGGCCCTCCAGTCAGGAAAAGTTGAGTCAGTCCCCTTTTCTTGGCACCAGGCCAACTGTGAACTATGACCACCTCTTAGGATGCCATACTTATATGATCAAAGTTCTATCTATATAACCATCAGTTACTTTACTTATCACATCCGTCACCACAGAGGGCATTGAACTCATTGTCAATATGCCTGTGTTTGTAAACTTGTGGGTATTAAACACACTTGTGGTATATTTCTCTTTTCAGTATTCATCTTCGTATTTATACATCTGTTATCTCAGTCTCACTGTGCTTTTTCCAAGTTTGCCTTTGGCTATGTTCCCACATTAAAAAAATATATGCATATATACATATATGTGTGTATATATATATATAATATATATGTGTGCATATATATATATATACACACACACAATGTTGAAAACTAAAAATAAATAAATAAATTTTAAAAAGAATATGGGCATATGAACCCCTCCTGGATCACAGTCTTGGCAGATGGGCTTGTGTAACTCAATGAAATTGAGCCATGCCATGCAAGGTTACCCAAGATGGACAAATCATAATGGAGAGTTCTTTTTTTTCTTCCAAATAATAGTAAAACTTTTATTAATTTAGATTTGAACTCCCTTAAGCATGTTTTGTTTTTTAACTTCATTATTATTCTTTTTTTAAAAAATTAATTAATTAATCAATTAATTAATTAACTTTTAATTTACATTAAGTTCCACAGTCCCTTGAATCCTAAATTTTCTCCCTCTCCCTCTTCTTCCCCCTCCCCCCTTGGTGGCATGCTATCTGATATAGATTCTACAAATACCGTCCATAGTGGAGAGTTCTGACAAAAGGTGATCCACTGAAGAAGGAAATGGAAAACCATTCCAATATTTTTGCCAAGAAAATCTCATGGGGGGTGGCTAGGTGGCGCAGTGAATAGAGCACTGGCCCTGGAGTCAGGAGTACCTGAGTTCAAATCCGGCCTCAGACACTTAACACAAAAAAGCTAGCTGTGTGATCTTGGGCAAGTCACTTAACCCCAACTGCCCTCCAAAAAAATTCAAAAAAAAAAAGAAAGAAAATCCCATGGACAGTATTAAAATGATCAAAGATATGACACCCAAAGATAAGCCCCTCAGGTCAGAAGACAAGTACAAGTAGCTCCAGTACTAATGAAACAGCTGGCCGAAGCTAAAAGGAAGCTCAGCTGTGAATGTGTTTGGTGACAAAAGAAAAGTCTGATCTATGAACTAAGGTAAACTGGATGTGGTCGAATGGGAAACGGAAAGATTAAACATCAACATCTTGGGTGTCAGTGAGCTTGAATGGATGGGAATGGTGAATTTAATTCAGGTGATCAATACGTAGACTGTTGGGGGCAAGAATCCATTAGAAGAAATGGAGTGACCCTCACAGGTAATGAAAGGATGAGAAATATAGTACTGGGGCATATCTAAAAAATTACAGAATGATATCTGTTTGAATCTAAGACAAACCATTCAGCATCACAGTAATATAGGTCAATGCTCCAACCACTGATGCTGAAGAGGCCAAAGTTTATCCATTCTATGAAGACCTACAACATCTTCTAGAAATAACATTTTTAAAATGGCACATTCATCATAGTGGATTGGAACACTAAAGCTAGAAATTGAGACAATTGTTTTAAGAATGACTTTGAGTGAATAAGCTATTTTGTCTGTTGGAAATACTCAAATTAACTATAAAGGACATATAAAAAAAAGACAGTATCCAGAGAATGAACTGATTCTATACATACTAGAAGTATGTATAGAATAATTTTACATACATATATATGTGTATATATATATGTGTATATATATATTTGGGTGTGTGTATGTGTAGATAGATAGATAGATAGATTCGTGAAGATTGGATAGAACGTGCTTGTCTAGAAGGGTTTGCCTTGGGAAGGAGAAGGCCACATTGATAAGAGAGACAGAGCGAAGCTGGAGATGGTGGCAGAGGGCATCTAAAAGACAGGAGCAAAGGAGAAGGGAAAAAGAGGGAGTTCCTTGAATGGCCTCAGTTTTTCCAGTGAAATATGAGTCAAATATATTTGTGTCTAATATATTTGTGTCTAATAATTTGTAGCCATCTCTAGGGTGGGAGGGGAGGGAAGAAAAAAAGCAATTTACATGATAATTTTATATATTTGAAAGAAATAGGCAGGATAGGATGGAGGGAAATATAGTCAGTCTTTCACAACATGTCTGTTGTGGAGATGTTTTGTGTAACTACACATATACAGCCTGTATTGAATTGATTGTCTTCCCAGTGGGGGTAGGGGAAAAGGGAGGAAGGGAAAGAATCTAGAATTTAAAGCTTTAAAATCAAATGTTTAAAAATATATATCATATATATTAAAAATATCAAATAGATAACTTTGCTTAAAAATAAAGAGCTTCTTTATAGAAGAACTCTACCTCTTAAGCAAAAAACCTCTGGGAATTTTAAGAGGACAAAACAAACTCTTCTTTTTTTTCCAGAAGATAGGATAGAATGTGCTTGTGTAGAGGGGTTTGTCTGGGGAAGGAGAAGGCCACTTCTATAAGTGAGACAGAGAGTGAAGCTGGACATGGTGGCAGAAGGCATCTGGGAGACTGGAGGGAGAAGGGAAGAATAGGGAGCTGTCTGAATGGCTTCAGTTTTTCCAGTGAAATCTGAGTCATGTTCTCAGCTGAGAGAGAGAGCAGGGAAGGGGTAGCCAAGTGAGGTTTGAAGGGGAATTAAAGGGTTTGGAAGAGCTACTGTGGGACAGTGAGTCAGTTAGGGAGGACTGGTTTATTGCAGTAAGGGTCCAGTCAAGATTATGTAAACATAAATAACACCATCAGAACCCTCCCCTTTTCTGAACTTCCTTATTATGACTGAGTCATTCTCCTAGCCACCCAGGCTCACAAGCCTGATGTCATCCTCTGTCCCTCACTGTCACACCCTCCTAGCCCATCTGTCAGGTCTTATCATTTCTATCTCCAAAGAGTCTCTGGTATGAGATCCCTTTTCTCCATCCATAGACTAGCACCATAGTTGAAGAGCTCATCCAACATAACTCGAGCTCTTCCAATAGCTTTCTAACCAGCCCCCTTGCCCAAAGTCTGTCTTCCCTTCAGTCCATTCTTTACTCACCTTTCAATAATATTTTTCCAAAGTGTAGGTCTGACCATGTAACTTTTCCTCACCTCCTGTGAGCACCAGTGGCTCCTTCAGCACCAGGATCTAATACAAAGTTCATCCTTAGTATTCAAAGCTCTTCATATTCTGTCCCCTTTAATCTTTCCAGTCTCATTCCCATACCCCGTAAATCAGCTGCATTGTACCATGTAAGCATCACCATCTCCTTCTCCGGGCCTTTGTGCTGGTCGTCTCCTGTGCCTGGAGTGCTCTGCCTTTTCACTTTAGCATTTTGGTTTCCATGACTTCCTTCCATGTAAAGCCCCATTTTTTTTTTTAACAGGAGGCCTCCTAGGCCCCTCAGCAGCTAGTGCCTTCCTCCTGAGGTTATCTTCCAATCTACTCAGTCCATATCTTGTTTTTACTTCTTTAGATGTTGTCTCTCCCATTAGAATGGAAACTCTTTGAGAGCAGGGACCGTTTTATGCTTTTTTTCCTTTTTTTTCTGTATTTCCAGCACAGGGCCTGGTGCCTAGTAGGCATTACTTTTTAAATGCTTGTTGATCGATAGGTTATTTTCTGAAGGAATTTCAGTGAGGTAGGATCTAATAGTGGAGAGACTACTGGATTGGGATTTAGGAAACCTGGGTTCTAATACAAGTTGTTCTACTAACTAGCCATGTAATGTTGGGCAAGTTGTTTAATTTAACTATTCCTCAGTTTCCTCATCTGTAAATTGAGGGGATAGGACTAGATAAACTGTAGGTCATTTTTTTTTTCTGGAGTATGGATTCTTTGTTCTTGAACTCTCTAAATCCCCCAATACAAAAACTTGCCAGGTTCTTTCATTTCTCTAACATTTCTTTGATGCCTACACTCTCTTCTCCAACTCTGCAACTTCCTTAATTCCAACTCTGATCCCTTTTTTCTTAGGCTGTTCTAAGAGCCTTCTGAATTCTCTTCATGCATCTGTCCAATCAGTCCTTTAAATTCCTACCTCACAGCAAGCTTCCTAATGATCTTGGCTCTCCTACATTTGAAATGACTCTCCAATGCTAATTAGCATAATTTTAACCAAATTTTACCTTTTAAATATCATCTTCCTATTCAATTGATTCTGTTCCGTCTATCTATGTATATTGTACACATATATACACATATTCACATATGTATTCATATGCATATATACCCTCCTATATAGACATATGTGTATATATACATACATACATACATACATACATACATACATATCTATATCTATATATCTATATCTATCTAACTATATATATATACATTTATATTCCCTTTGACTATCCTCATACTGAGAAAAGTTTCATAAGTTACAATGATCACTTTTCCATGTAGGCATATAAATAGTCCAACTTTGATAACTTCCTTATGATTTCTTTTCCCTGTTTACCTTCTCATGCTTCTTGTATTTGAATGTCAAAATTTCTATTCAGCTCTGGTTTTTTCATCAAGAATGCTTGAAAGTCTTCCACCTCATTGAATGACCATATTTTCCTCTGAAATGTTATACTCAGTTTTGCTGGGTAGGTGATTCTTGGTTTTATTCCTAGTTCCTTTGATCTCTGGAATATTATATTCCAGGCCCTTTGATCCCTTAATGTAGAAGCTGCTAGATTCTGTGTTATCCTGATTGCATTTCCACAATATTCAAATCGTTTCTTCTCCTTTTTTTTTGAATGAGAACAAGAAAGATAAATGTATTGGTCCTTTAGAGAAAAACAATGAACTTCAATAATTCAGTTCAATAAATTGCATCCACTATAAGATTTGGTCACTATGGTTTTATTTAAATGTTTTTCTTTCTTTTTTTTTAAATTAACTTTTGTTTATTTTTAGTTTATATCATTCATTTCCACAAGATTTTGAGTTACAAGTTTTCTCTCCATCTTCCCCTAACCACTACCGCAAAACGGGGAACCCACTGTATTCCCCCTCCCCCAATCTGCTCTTTCCTCTATGCTTCCCCATCACCCCTCTGCCTTTCCAGTAGGGCAAGATGGATCTTCTTACCCCAGTACCTATATATCTTTTTTTTTCTTTTTAAATATTTTTAAAATTTGTTTTCTTGTTTGCATCATTCATTTACATGACATTTTTGAATTACAAATTTTCTCCCTGTCTTGCCCCTGCCCCAACCCTAAAACAGCGATCCCATTGTAAAGCTCCTCCCCTGCTCTGCTCTCTTACTTTCTGGTAGGGCAGGAAGGGTCTCCCTATCCCATCCCCTGTATATCTTAATTCCTAGTTGCAGGTCTTGCAGAACTTTAAATTCTAGATTCTTTCGATTCCTCCCTTGTCACCCACCCCCACTGGAAGGACAATCAATTCAATACAGGATGTGGATATGTGATTATACAGGACATCTTCATAGTTGACATATTGTGACAGTGATCATCTGTCTCTCCTTCCTATCCCTTCCCTCCCTTGTTCTGCTCTCTACCCTGTCTCTGTCCCTTTACTGAATTATGT
>JAQQSW010022511.1:0-10445 GCA_028646575.1 Pseudocheirus occidentalis
CCCTCCCTCTCCTTCTCCCTCTCCTTCTCCCTCTCCCTCTTCCTCTTCCTCTTCCTCTTCCTCTCTCTCTCCCTCTCCCTCTCCCTCTCCATCTCTCTCCCCCAAGAAAACTCCAACTCATTTCTTCAGTCCAGCAGCCCAGCAGCCCAGCTCCCAGATGCTGAAACAATCCTGCTTCCTCCAACAGGAGCAAGATACCCAATTCTGTCTCTCTGCCTCTGGAATTCTTCTTTATATACACCCACTGGCCTCCTGTCTCAGCAAAACCCCTTCTTCCAAGTCAACAGGGGAGTTCACACCTTCTCAACAGTAGACAGGGCTCACACCTTCCACACTTAGCCCTAAGTTACTAAGTGCTAAGTATCAGCTAAACTGATTGCTGTTACACTGGTCTCAAGGGTTCTTCTCCCTTTCTCTTTACAAATTTCTGTTTCTGATTCAAATAGTTATATTTCAAATGTGTTGCTGAACTTTGAGTATTTCCTTATCTCAGTTCTGTGTACAGAGCTGGGACTTAAGTGGTCATGCTACCATGTTTACCATATTTTACCTGTCCTCTTATAGTGTGATGCCCCTGCCCTAAGTCAAGGAAACATATACCCATACTGTGGTCATAGCTGACAAAACTCCTATAATTACTAACAAAGCTTAAAAAGAGAAATTTCCCTATGCATCCCAACCATTTCAGAAAAAGAAAGAGGCAGAAATGGACAGGGAGAAGGGGAGAGAGAGAGAGAGAGAGAGAGAGAGAGAGAGAGAGAGAGAGAGAGAGAGAGAGAGAGAGAAGAGAAGAGAAGAGAAGAGAAGAGAAGAGAAGAGAAGAGAAGAGAAGAGAAGAGAAGAGAAGAGAAGAGAGAAGAGAAGTATAGACACATATAGATAATAAGGCTGTAAAGTATTTAATATGTACTAGGAATAATAATAATTACCTGGAATAAAAATCCAAGAAAAAATAAAGTTTTTGATCTTAAAGGAGCTTATATTTTAATGGGGAAGACAACATATAAAAGAGAACTGAAAAAGAAGAGGCAGGAGAAAATATCCTTGTCGTGGTAAGATAGAGAATACTTCTGGGTAAATCTGGACTGGTTTCATTTTGAATCGAACTTGGCTTCCACAAATGCTTTAGAAGATGATTTCTCAAAGGGAAGTTCCTGACAGGAGGGCTTCCCAAGGTTATTGGAGACCCTCTCAAGGGAAAGAAAGTTGGTACATCCAACCCCTCATCTTTCCTAGTCCTCTGGTCATTTTCTATTGCTGCCCACTTTGTATTTTAATCCAAAAATTTTCCATGAGAATCAACTGGTTCATCTTCTTCTTGCATAATTCTTTTAACTCACTAATTATGTATCATCAGTTTAACATTCCCCATATATCATGGGACCATTTGACTCACAACCCCCTTGATATTGCAATGCAAACATGGACTGAGAATGAAAATTTTAATTTAATGGCATCTCCTATGTGACTTATTGGAGGCATCATGGAGGAATGCATCTATTCCTATGGGCTGCCAAGTATAGAGTACCATTCCAAAGTGGCAATTTCCAGAATAATAAAGGAATGGTCAGTATTCATTGGTATTACACTCATAAAGAAACTCCTCTATGCCTTCCCCTTAATTCTAGATGATTCTATTCAAACTCATGGATAATAAATGTGAAATGACATTTCTAGGTTATATGGTGTGATTTTGCCAAACCTTACCTATCTTTGGCAGCAAAGTGTGTCTCTTCTGCTGAAGATACTGTGTTCAACAATCCATATAAGAGGAGAGTGTAATTACAGAGAGGAGAATGTGATTAGAAAATGATGGCTGATGAGATTTACTTTGATCCATTTGGTTTTCTTTCTGCAATTCCTTTCCCGGAGTAGGTATACATAACTGTTGGAGCAGCTTCTTTCCCATAGCCTACAGGAAGAAGACTGATGCATTACATTTGCCAGTTGTGGGTGGTTTGATATCCTCTGAATCTATAGGTTTTTGAGATTTGATTGTATTACTTGGTAGCCATGGTAGGTAGCATCATCTATAATAATAATAATATTACCTAACGTGTATAATGATTACTACTTGGCAGGTACCATGCTAAACACATCATAAACATAATCTGACTTGATCCTAACAACTTTGGAAGATAGGTGCCATTATTATCTTTATTTTACAGTTGGGGAAAATGAGGCAAACAGAAGTTAAATGATGCAAAGAAACATTTTATTTGAACTTAAGTCATCTTGACTCCAACTCAGGTGCTCTATCTACTGCCCCATCTTAATCAAAGTGATCTTGTGATCAAACAGCCATTGGAGTGTGGCATCCCATTTACTATGGTCTGAATGAATATGGACCCACTTCAAAACTATTACCAATGTGGAGAGGACATTCCCATGTTACACGGTACTGATAATACTTACTTTCAAGTGATATGTACTAATGAGACACCCCTTGATAGTGATTTGGTCATCTGCTGCTTCCAAGTTCCACCAGTGGTCTTAGACCTCCAGCAATTTCTCCTTCATACTCATTACTTCATCCTTCCACACTCCCATACCATTTGGCAAGCATAGTAGACTGTATATATGGTTACTTACTCGATTTAGTTCTCAATGATGTGTTCAAATAAGAGAAAATACAAGAATCTCTGCTCCCTGAAATAATTAGCTGATCCCTGTATTCACTGGGGTTTTTTAATGTCGAATGTTCTTTTCATATATCATTGACTTATTCATAAATCAGGCCCTTTGTTGGTCTTGGGGGTCTAGGTCTTCAAAGAGTAGGGCTTATTAGGTCAATGGTGGAGTCAGAGGATCTATAGTTTCCATAAAAATGTCTCTGTGGGCAATGCTTGCTACTTTTTGAGGTTGTCTTCTTATCCTGATGGGGCCTGATTCGGCCCTGTTTTTAATGTGCCTTGTCTACTTCACTATGGAAGGTTCTTAGTCATATCTTAGATGGTTGGAATTGCTGTCCTGCTTGACTCACTGTAGGATAGGAATTTGGGGCCATAATATTACAAGGTATTCCTGAGTCAAGCTTTTCATGGTTACCAAGATCTCCTAGCACAACAGCAGCTAATATAAAGCGCTTTATGGTTTGCAAAGTGCCTCTCCCATGTCATCTCAGACAATCTTCCTAACAACCCTGTGAGGTAGATGTTATTATTGCCTTCATTTAAAACAGTGGGGAAACTGAGGCTTTGAGAAGCCTAGTGACTTTTCCAGGGTGGCATAGCTAGTAAATGTCCCAGGCAGGATTCACATTCAGTTCTCCTTGTCTCCAAGTCCAGTACTCAGGCCATTGTGCCACCCAGCTGCCCAGGACTTATATCTAAAGGCAGTATATTAGGTGCCTGGCTCAGGAAACTTCTAATTCCTAAACCCCAGGACTGATTATTGTTGCCCTCTGGGGGTTTGCTACAGACTCTATTCTGCTCGCCTTGTGGAAGAGGCTGGTACCACAAATCATATGCCTGTCATACTTTGGTTTTAATATCTTCTAAAGGAACAGCATGCTTGGATCTACAGGAAATTTTAAAACCTTTCCAAGTCATTTGTTATATTGTTATATTGACTTTCCAAGTCAATAAAATATATTTGTTATATTCCAAGTCACAAGGTATAATAGACCACCTAAATGAGGGATGTGGGACCTCCCAAACTGTAAAAGTCCCACTAACTGCAGGATTTCCTTCTTATTGGTAAGTATGATGAGTGTCAGCAGATAGTTGTATATTATAGTCAGTGTACATGGAGAGCCCATTGTATCCCCAGGAATTTCACTGAGGCTGCCAGATCTCTTCTGGATTTGCCTCATATGATGGGCCTTCCCCAGCTACAGAAATGGTTTATCATTACACTGCTCAATTTATCCATACTTCAGTCATTATATTGATCAAATATCAATAGAATGAGGTAGGGAATCTGTTGGGTGAAGGGCTAGATTGTGGCAACAGATAGGAAAATTGTAGCCCTGTTGTTTGTTTGTCCTTTGTTCTTGTGATGCCATGACATACAATGAATTGGATTTAAGTGAGGGAGGGCTGTGCTAAGTCACCAGCCTCACTTTCTTCTCCAGAGTCATCTGAGACCAATGACAAGATTTAGATTAGGACAACTGGAGACTGGACCCTGTAGCTCTGTGACAAACCTGAGAAGGAGGCACTCTCAAGAGATAGAAAATTGGTCTTTCACTTTGGAGATTAAGAAAAACACCTTGACCAGGTCGATGATCCCATATCAATCCCCTGAGCCTTATACACCTTCTCTGATATGTTATTCATATCTGGAAGAGATATAAGTGCCTCTCATAGGTCATACATGCTGGATGGTACCCTACAAATATGTCAGTTAAGAGGTGTAGCTTCATAGTTATTTTAATTTGCATTTCTCTTGTTTATTAGTGATTTGGAGTATTTTATTTATCCCATGTCTATTTTCTCATTCAAGTTTCCTGTGAGGTAGGAAAATAAATTAGGAAATTTAGTTCTAGAAAAGTTAATGATGTTCCTAAAGCTGATTTTGGCTATAAAATAATTAAGCTTAATCAAGGCATGGAGAGTCTGCAGAACTGGAAAATCTTCAAGTTTGAAGGAACTTGGAAATCACCTCATTCAATCTATGATCCATTGATAGAATCCTCCCTCTACTTTAAATAATGCCTATCTGTCCTCTGCTTAGCCACTTTCAGAGACAGGGATCTCTGTCTCATGAAGTTATTCCATTTTGGAACAATTCTAAATATTAGAAAATGCTTCCTTATATTGAATTGAAACCTAGCTTCTTGTAACTTTTTTTTTTGCCCTCTAGAATTACATAAATTAAGTGTAACCTTCTTTCACATGACAGCCCTTAAAACATTTCAAGAGAAGTATAGTTTTCCCCTGAAGCATCTAGGTGTCACAGTGGGTAGAGTGCCAGGCCTGGAGTCAGGAAGACTCATCTTCCTGAGTTCAAATGCAGCCTCAGTCACTTTCTAACTGTGTGACCATGGTCAGGTTACTTAACCCTGTTTGCCTGTTTCCTCATCTATAAAATGGGCTGGAGAGGAGAATGATCAATAATCAGTGTTAGCAGATTGTCATAGATACTCCAGTATCTTGCCAGAAAAACCCAAAAGAGGTCATGAAGAGTCAGACATGACTGAAAAATAAATATTTTAAAATAAAAATAAAAAGTAAATATTGTAAATACGTAAAAAAAATTACTAAAACAACATGATTTGCCCTATTTTTTCTCTCAATTTCAGTATACATCATCAACTTCTTCAACTATTCCTCCAGTGGTCCTTCTTCCTTCCACACCATCCTGGTTCTTACCCTCTGGGTCTGCTTGTTTGTCAAGACTCCTTTTAAATGACACCCATAAGTAAAAACAATGCACCAAGTGTGGTCTATGGACCTTTGAGTCCCGAGGACATTTCCCTAAATGCTCTTAATCTGTACATTATACTTCCCTATAATATAATCTAAGGCATTAGCTTTCATGGTAACCTCTTCCTTCTCTTCACTTCCGATGTCTAGTCAGTTTCAGTCCCATGATGTTGCTTATGTCTTACCCTCTTACCTCTCCAAGTACAAGCCCTTGCTGCTATGTACCTGGGTCATAGATTCAAAGCTAGCAGGACCTTAGAAGGTCACTTGATTCAATGCTGGGTGAGGAAACTGGAGAGAGATTTTGAATGACTTGTCCAGGATCTATATAGTAAAAACCAGAGGCACAATTCAAACTCAGATGACTCCAAATCTAGAACCTGTCTGATTGCATCATTTGCATTTTTTAATTTTAAAAATTCTTTCAACTTTATGAATGTCTTTTGTTTTCTATAACCTTAATTTCTCAGCATTTCTCCCTCTTCCCTCCCCTACTTAATAAGCTAGCCCATGTAACAAAGAAGAAAAAAGAGACAAAGAAAGCACTTTGGGTAAACTGACCAATCCATCTACCACAGCGGTTCTCAACCTGTGGGTTCCGTTCAATTTGTAACAATGAAAATGCATCCTGCATATCAGATTCATAACAGCAGCAAAATCACAGTTATAAAGCAGCAACGACAATAATTTTATGGTTGGGGGCCACCACAACATGAGGAACTGTATTAAAGGGTAGCGGCATCAGGAAGGTTGTAAACCACTGATCTACCATGACTGGTAAATGTAGTATTTCATATGCACAGTCAGTCCCTCGCTTCTGTGAGGGGGTTCATTTTCTCAATATTTCTATGTGTCCAGGTTTGTCTGTTGCAATTCCACCATCAATACACCTTTTAAATATGACAGAAAATACATCAAATGTGGTCTATTTAGCCAATCAGTTTCATTTTTCTGCATTTACATTGGTGTCATAATTGTGTTTCTATTCTCCTAAGTCTGCTTACTTCACTTGGAATCAGTTCACATAAGACTTCCCATGCTTTTCTGAATACTCCATATTCATTTTTTTTCATGCAGTAAATATATGTATTACAATTTGTTTTGGGATTCTCCAATTACTGAGCATCTAAATTGTTGTAACAGTCATGTAATGGTTCTACTTGCTGCCTCTTTTTCTCTTCTCCAAATCATCCTTCATGTCACTACCAAATTTATCTTTCATAAAAAATGCCTCTGGCATGTCGTTTCTCTGCTCAATTAGAGGGGGAAAAATAAACCACGATTGCCCTCCTAGTGAAAAAAAAAAACAACAATGCCCTTTCCTCTTATACTGGTAGTTCAACTGAAATATTTCATATCAAGTCTGTCCTATCATTCTTGCTAAAGATACATGCAAATAGCAGTTTTCAGTTGGTCCCTTGATCCCCATATCTGGGGGCTGAGGTTGGGGTATAGAACAAAAAAGATGACTGCTGACTGAACCAGGAAAAAAACTGCTATTCAATGGGCTGAATAGGTAAGTGAAGTGAAAAACTCTTCTCTCTTTTGAGTATGTTACTTTGAGACTTTGCCAGCTCTTCCTTGAATTTCCAGCTGGAGGAAAGAGATTTCTCTCCTCTCCCACTTCATTCCCAGTGGCCATGGTAAAAGTGAGTACATGTGCTTGCTTACTCAAGCCCAGGAAAAATAACTTCACAAATTTATTGCCTAAAATATGCTTATAGTAAAAATTGTTCAGTTTATGATTGAGGAAAAATTAAAAACCAATGAGCTAAGGACTTGCACTCAGCAGGATTTAGGTGAGGTCCCCAGATTCTGGTGTTTAAGTGACAGCAGAGAGTAGAGATTACTGGCAAATTTACATTTGAAGGGACCCTTTGGGAAATAGCAATGGGAAAGAGGTGAAAGGGCATGAATTGAAATTCCACACTCCATTCTCTCCTCTTTCTTCTTATTGAAGTCCCATAGAAGCATGGTGGACAAAAGCAATTTTAAGTCTTCCTCAAAGTCATTGTCAAAGATAAAAAAAAATAAACAGTATAGCCAAATCAACATGGTAAATATTCAGAAAATTAATGATGAGGTGGATTAAATTTAATTTATTCAATCATCAGATGACCACTAGAAGGCATGTCCAAGGTCATCTAGTCCAGCTACTACTGAAGGATCCATCTCCTCTACAGCCTCCTTTACAAGGGACTATCCAGACTATTTCAAGACCTTCAGAGTAAAGAATTCACTGCCCCCATACTGTTTTTGCACATCAATTATTAGGATTCCCTTCTCCCTCAATATAAACTTGTATTGAGCCAGATTCTACCTGTAATTTCCACATATTGATTCTAATTCTCCCATTGCCGGAACCAAGTTTATCCTTTTCTTTTTTTGTAAGTCCAGGATAAACCAGGAAGAAAATAAAGTAATGAAATTAAATTTTGAAAAAAATATCAAGTACTTTTCCCTTCTTAAAGAAGTGAACGTAACTGGGAAATCACCTCTACAGTATATTGAAGTTCCATTTTAGTGTCTAGATAGATAAGTTGATAAATACATTTACCCTGGGATAAAGATAAGACCAGATTCTCAATTCCTCCTACTTATCCTATTTGAAGAAAAAAAGTATATTTTATCATAAATTATCCTGATATAATCTTCAATTTCTGACTCTATTTAATATTGGTATTTCAAAAGGATTCTAAGTAAGTGTCTCCAATATGTAGGAAAATGCAATTGTAAAGACATGGTCAAAAATCACTAGAAAAGCGCAATTAACTGGTATTGGGTCATAAGCTTCTGGATGGAGTTTACTGACTATAATTCTTGCCATTCCATGTGATACCACAGACTCAATGCATATTTAAGAAAGGCTCAATCATATCAATGAATGGTCACTTCTCTGCAGGGCTTACAGTATTTACAAAGGATTTTGGAAACTATTTAATTGGTCTCTTACCTGTGTAGGAGGTTAAAACAACAAGTAATGTCTGGAATGAACTTGAAAGCAGAATTAATTGGCATGGTTAGAGGGAACATAATACGGTGAGAAAGGAAAGGGAATGAATGAATTCTAGAAACTGAAAAGAGAAGAAAGGCAATGTATTCTAAAAATTTCTATTGAATCTTATATATGGAACCTGCTCTTTGGAAATCCCAAGAGAAGAAGTAAAATAGACCTGGATACCAACCTAGTTATCACTTCATGACTTGATAAGGAATCAATGAAGAGATGAGTTTGATGAGACTGTGACACTGAATAATTCAACAATCAGTGTTTGGAAAGTTGTGAAGGGAAATGTGGGAGAGAATAAGCATTAAACTGATTACCAAACTGAAGGCTACAAAGCTCTTGTGCTGACCTCATTGTTGTATGCCTCTGAAACTTAGTATACCAATGCCATGCCAGGAAACTGAGTCACTTCAATTTGAATTGTCTTAGAAGGATTCTGGAGATCACTGGCAGGATCAGGTACCAGATGCAGGTCCTTTCTTGAAGTATACTTCCAAGCATTCAAACTCTACTGCAGAGAAGGAAACTCCAGTGGACTAGACCTGTTGTTTGAATGACAAACATACACACTAGCCTAAAAGACTATAGGAAGTGCTCACATGATGGTCAGAAGAAGTGATACAAGGACACTCAAAGTCTCTCTGAAGAACTTTGGAATTGATTATGCGATATGGAAGACATTGACAACACACCACTCAGCATGGCATGCCCTCCATATATATTAGCAAAACAGAATTGAAGTAGCTCAAAAGAAATGCAAGATGTGCAGATTTAGAGAATCCACCCAACTGTTTACACGGACTATTTGTGCCTGTCCTGTGGCAAATCATTTCAAGCTCATATTGGTGTGATCAGCCACAGTTGGATTGTGACTTAACTCTAACATAGTGATGTCATTTTGGTCCTCCTCAGGAACAAAAGATGGCAACCATGTACTATGTGTCAGACACTGTGCAAGCAGTGAGATGAAGAGAATGTTAGTCAATATATAAAGTAAGGTATAAGGCACTGAGTTTTGAGAAAAGGGTCCAGCTCTTCTGCTTACTATAGCTGTGATCTTTAATTCATCAACAAGCCTTTATTAAATGTTCCCTATGTTCTAGTCAGTTATTAAACATTTATTAAAGATTTATTGTCTGGGGGGGCGGAGCTAAGATGGCGGCGTAGAAGCAGCGAGGTCCCGCAGCTCCCACACCGCCACCCTAAACACCCAGAAAATACGAGCCCAGACAAAGTCGAGGAAAGTCTAGGACTCTCTGACTCACAAAAATCCAGAGAACACAGCTCTTGCTGAAGGCAGCTCGGCAGCAGGGGCTCAGCATGGCCGCAGGAGCGGAGGCTGGAACAGCCTGAAGCCGAGACTGCGGCCAGGCCTGGGACGGTGGGAAGGAGCTGAGCAGAGCCCCGCAGCCAGCCTGCAGTGGTTCTACAGCCTCCAGCACCCCCACATCTGCCAAGGTGTGAGGAGCAGGACGGAGAGGTGCAGCTCACATCACAGAGAAGCAGAGAACCGCCAGCCCAAAACCGCAGCAGCAGCCAGGCAAGGCCCCAGGGCGGCCACAAGGAGCAGCGGAACCTCCAGAGCCACAGTGTGAGTCTACTTCAAAGAAAATCTAAAGCACCAGCCTGAGGGGAGAGACGGTTAGTGAAAACTGAAGCTTTGAAACTTAATTGGGGCGGGGTAAAGCTGTTCCGCCATTCTACCCCGGGGCAAGGAAGCAGTGGGGGAGGGGAACTACTGGACCCAGCAGCAGTGGCCCCCACCAGGCTACTTCAGAGCCCCTGGCCTGGACTCCGCAGGGGGGCTGAATCGATTAATTGAGGCTAAGTGCTCTTGTGTTGAGTGGCCTGGATTCGGGATCGTGGTCTTGGGTAGTGGTCCTGAGGTGCACTTTCAGCAAGCCAAAGCTGGGGGGACTTGCAACACCCCCCTAATAGCTCCGGCAGTTGGGAAAACCCCAGCGATTTGGAACAGAGCTTCCCCCCCTAGAAGCAGAGTTTCACAGACCTAAAAAAACCAACCAATTAATTGACTGGCCAACATGAGAAAGAAGAAGCAAAATAAAAAC
>JAQQSW010022512.1:0-10445 GCA_028646575.1 Pseudocheirus occidentalis
TGCTCTCCATTTCCAGATTTCTTAGAACTTTTTGTATTAAATCAGTAGAGTTTTTGTGTTGAATCAATAATATGAATGGGGGTGGTGGGAGCTAATCAGTCCCCAAAAGTCCACTTTAATCCACAGGTAGGTGAACTGCATGCTGGTTACTGTACTTCATTCCTATGAGCCCAAGCATTCTGAGATTCAAACAAACTAAAATGCTGGGAACAAAAGCCTTTTGTAAGTTGCTTTTACCTCCATATGCCGGTGATCTTGATTGAGAAATTGTAGTAGTTTCTAGGAGACCAGAGGACAAATAGTAGTACTGTGAGGTGAACTGTAATCTTTCTAGAAAGTCAGAGCTTATGTTGCTGAAAGTATTTTATTATAGACAGGAAACTGTAGCCTTTTTCTCCATAGTGACAAGAACACCGAACTCTCAAGTTAGGAGATCTGTGTTTCAGGCTTAGATCTGCTTCAAGTTTTCTTTGTTTAGAACTTAGCAAAATTCTTGGTACCTAATAGGTGCTTAATAAATGCTTGTTGACCTACTGTGTGACTTTGGATACTTTAATTCCATTTAACAAACCTTTAGCAAACAAATGTATAGTTCATTGTGCTAGATGCTGGAGATAAAGTCTAGAAAAAAGATGGTCCACTTCCTTGGGGAGTTCACAGTCTAGTGGAAGGATAAGGCAAAAGCGTAAATAATTATAATCAGTCAATTAATAGACATTTCTTTAGTCCCTAATATGTTGCCAAGCACTGGGGACCAAAAAGATGCAAAAGGGGGTGGCTAAGTGGTGCAGTGAATAGAGCACTGGCTCTGGAGTCAGGAAGACCTGAGTTCAAATCCAGCCTCAGACACTTAATATAAAAACTAGCTGTGTGACCTTGGGCAGGTCGCTTAACCCCAATTGCCCTCCAGAAAACAAAAACAAAAAGAGGCAAAAGACAGTTCTTGTTCTCAAGGACCTCATTAATCTAATGGGGGATAGGGGGGGAACAACAAGTAAGCAATTCTATACCAACAAACTACGCAGGTTGAATAGGAAATAATTAACAGAAGGAAGGCACTAGAATAAAGAGGAACTGGAAAAGGCTTTCTGTAGAAGGTGAGATTTATATGACAAGTGCACATGAAGGGTCCCAGCAATGGTATGAGAGATTTAAAAAGAGGAAGTCATTTATCATCAGATGAAATCAAGAGGGGCTTTCTGAAGAGATGGCAGCTGGGAGAATTCTAGGCGTTGTGTGGGGCTGGGTAGATGACTTGTACAAAGTCACAAAGGCAGAAGCGATAGGATGAGGTTGAGGAAGAGCAAGTATTTCAGTTTGAAGGAAATGCACCCTCTAACAAGAACAGTATGTGATAAGTTTGGGGCCAAACAGAAGAAGTTGCTGCATGGCAGACTAAGGAGTAAGAATGGGAGTCACAGACGGCTTGTGAGCAGAGGAGTGGCATGCTTTGACCTTTCTATTAAAAAGATTGCTTTGATAGCAGTGTGGAAAATAGATTGGAGAGGGCAGAGATCAGAGATAACAGGAACGTTTGCTGGCTATAGCGGGTCAGAGATATAATGAGCGCCTGAACTATTACGGTGGCTATATAAATTGAAAAGAGAGGAAAAGGGGGCAGCGAAGTGGCACAGTGAGTGTGGAGGCACCAGCCCTGGAGTCGGGAGGACTTGGGTTCAAATCCAGTCTCAGACACTTGACACACTTAGTAGCTGTGTGATCTCAGGCAAGTCACTTAACCCCAATTGCCTTGCCTTCCCCCCTCCAAAAAAAAGGAAAAAGATAAAGAGAGGAAAAGCAGTTATTGCAGAGGTAGATTCAGCAGGATTTGACATTGATTGATGTAGAGGTGACGGACGGACAGGAAAGAGTCAGATGTGACTCTGAGGTTTCAAGCTTTGGTCACTGAGAGAATGGGGGTGTCCACAAAAGAATTAAGGGAGTCAGGAGGAGGAGGAGGAAGAGGGGGAGGAGGAGGAGGAGGGGGAGGAGGAAGAAAAGTTCAATTTGAGACAGCTGACACAGTGGTAGGACAGCTGAGTGGAGACTTCCAGCAGGCAATTAGAAACAAGAGAATTGAGACTGGGGGAGGGTTCAGCCCTGAAGATACGAATGGGGAATTTTCTGCCTGCATGTGGTAGTTGAAGTTTTGGGAATGAGGTCACGGAATGAGGGAATGAAGGGGATAAAGAGGACACTCTCTGGCCCTCAGTTTCTGTATCTGTATGAATAACATTAGTACCAGGCATGTCAGTTGAAGCCAATTTTTTTAAACCCTTGAAATATAAAAAAATTTAGAATTTTCTACTTCATACTTCCTGAATTTTTCTGTATCTTTCTTATCAATATTCCTAAAATCTTTTCAAATAATGAATGAAATAAAATGTTGTTCTACTCATAAGGACCAAATATGTGGAATGATGCAGCTTGGTCCTTAGAAGTATTCTTAAATTCTGGACCTTTGAAGTCTGCATCAGACTGTATCAAAAGTTCCTTCATTCTTTGAAAGACTGTGATGATGGTAATGGCACGTCAAGGAAGTTGATGCATCCAATTTACAGACAAAGGAACTAAGAGGCCCAGAAAGGGGTTCCAGTGATGCCTAAGATCACTTGGCTAATAAGTGGTTATAACCAAGACAGAAACTTCTGACTCCTGCTCCACCACCTTTCTCACGGTCCTGTGGTGCCTTTCTTGTCTCCATACTGCCTAGAATGAGCCTGAAGAAGACTATTTCTTGCGCCTGCTTTTAAGAGATCAAACTTTTGCATAAATATACTGAGGGCTCTAATAAACAGTAATTTCCCAGTCCTTGGCCGGTGGGGGGAGGTACGGGGGGGGGGCGTTGGGGAGAGAGGTTTTCTGCTGTCTGCTTGGGATGGTGCAGGACTAGAATTAATTAATTAGCTCCATCTAGTGGGAATTTTTTCTGACTTCAGAAAGACTATTATCTGACTGGCTTCATGCTCTGACCTCTATGTTGACATTTAAATAATTCCTCCATGAGTAATTTCAGGGTCTAGCTTAGTAGATAATAGTGTATCCAGTGTGAATAATAGTATACACATAGAAAGAAGACTTAGAAGTGATGCAGAATTAGCATACCACTGAATTTACCTCCATTGAGTATTTTTTATGTTTTGTTTTTACTTTTTTCCGAAAATGCTTTTGTATCTGCTATAAGATATAGCACTCCAGAGTGGCAGCAAAATGTGAGTCTCAAGCAACTTGTCAGGTGTCAAGTCCCTGCCCAATGGGTTTGATAAACTGTCCCAGTCAACCCCCTGCCTAGACAGAATAAGTGATCACCTACCTGTTATTAAAGATCTGGGGCCCACTAGGCAGGATATGGCTGTTTTGGGCTAGCAATTGAATTAAAATGCATGTGATTATCTGGGAGAGGCAACACATTAAGCCATTATAGACCATTAAATCCTTGGCATAAATTAGTTTATTCAGTTAGCTCTTATCATCTAATAATAAAGCCCTTAGGGTTTGAGAAGGGGCAGATAAGCTTGGATAGGAGTCTGGAAAGCTGTGAGCACAAAGCAGTTTTCCAGCCATTGGGGACAAGGTGCTAAGAGAAGAAGGAGGGGCCTGAGCACTAATTTTTACCTTCTCCCTACTTGATAATTTTTTTGGGAAACTAATTCAAAGCAAATAAAATCTGAGAGTTGAGGGAGAAGTGCGGCTAGATGGGCTCTCATTTCCCTTCCAATCCAGAACATGCTGTGACTGATTCGATGATAAATACTTTCTTCCTGACTCTACAGCAAGTCAAAGGTCTATAGATGACCTGTTGATCTTAGAGCTCATTAGAATGTGTTAGAGGTTGGGAATGATAGTAGAGGAAACTCTGCTGAATCTATGGAAAGCTATCAGACCTGATTCCATCACTTAGTACAGTGCTGGCTATATGGCAGGCTCTCAATAAATGTTTATTGATTAACTAACTAGTTTAGTATGACTGTGGGCAAGTCTTTGGGTATTAGTTTCCTCATCTGTAGAATGAGAGGGTTGAATTTAGATGATCTTTATAGTCCCTTCTTTCTCTAAACCCACTGTTCTTAAACTTAATGGTGCTTTTGAGGCTAGCATCATAGAATCTTAGAATATGAGGACTGAAAGTGGTGTTGGGGGTCATCTCCTTTAACCTGTGACATTGATAGGATCATAGATTCATAATGGGAAGGTACCTCAGAGGTCATTTAATTCAATCTGGTCATTTAACAGATCATAAAGATAAGGTCTAGGGCACACAAATTAAGTGTCAGAGTTAGCACTCGAGCCCAGGTCTTCTGGCACCAAAGTTAGTGCACATTCTACTATCCCATGCTAAAAGTTGTTATTATCATTGTCAGTCACTCAGTAATGTCTGACTCTTTGTGACCCCATGGACCATAGCATGCCAGGCCCTTCTGTCTTCCACTATCTCTCAAAGTCTATCCAAATGCTTGTTCATTGTCTCCATGACACTGTCCATCTATATGGCATCCTATGCCATCCCCTTCTCCTTTTGCCTTCAATCTTTCCCAACATCAGAGTCTTTTCTCATGAGTGCTATCTTTTCATTACGTGGACAGAGTATTTAAGCTTCCGTTTCAGTATCTGACCTTCCAGTGAATACCCCGAACTAATTTCTGTAAGTGTTGACAGAGAAGTCTTTGACCACATAAAATTTATTTGTGATAGAGACAGGACTAAAACCCAGATCTCCTCACCTTGGTTTGGTCTCCATGTTGACCAGTTAGTTTTGCTCAGGTCTGTGATCATAAATGGTACTTCTAATTCTGGCCATCTTGTCCTTGATTACAGAGGGATTGAAGAGAAAATGAGGATGCATCAGTATTGAGTCCATCTCCTCTACTAGAAATATAATAACAAGCTCATGGATTAAAGGGTCCTGTTTAATGTGACTAACATCATCCCACAGATGTTGTTACAAGGAAGAATTTGAGTATATGTGTGCACACAAGTACACACGTGAAAGGAATGTTTCAATGGAAGTCTCTTTAATGGAATGGGATCAGAATGGAAAAGTTCCTTATAGACTAGAGAGGCAACAGGAGTGAAATGCTTTTGAATGTCTTGAAAGGAATGAGAGAGTAAGATGGGAGTTAAGTGGTCTGATATTCTGAGTGAATAAGATGAACAGTTTTAGAGTTACTAAAAGGGATTCTACCTTCTTTCTCCATATCTCTTTGTTCAAATGAGGAAATCAGGGATCTCTGGGTTGCTGTGACTTACCCAAGGTGACAAGACTCCTCAGAGACCATTGGGATTAAAACTCAAAGCTCCTCCTTTGCAGCTTTAGAGCCAGAAAGTACATTACAGGGCTTTGGGTCCACTTCCTTCATTTCACACCTAAGTAAACAGGTAGGTAGGTAGGCATATGAAGTAACTGCCCAGACAGTTAGTACGTGTTTGTGGTAGAATTTGAACTCAGGTTTTCTTGATTCTAAGTCCAACTATTCTTACTCTGTACCATGTAAGACCTAACATTTTTGGCTAACTTCAAAAAGTGATGGAGAATCCCTTGGAGGAAATTGGACAGTGCTGTAGTGTGTTCCTAGGACATGTGAAAAAATTGTAACATTGATGGAAAGGCTTTTGAATGTTACATGGGGACAGAAAGACAGAAATTCAGGTCTCAGAGAACCCCCAAAATAAGCATTTTCACATAACTCAGACTTTTGATTCCTTATAGGATTCCACCCTGACTTTTAATTTAATGTATCTTATAGATAGCAGCAAAGTTGACCCTATCAAAGGGAAGGGAAAGGGTCTGATTACATAGACAATGGCTGGTTGCTTTATATAAAACCATGCCTACTGTTCCTTAGTTTTTCCCAGTCAGAATTTGGAGTGTTGAGATCTGGGTTGATAGAAGGAGAATTGGGAAGAAGAGAAATATCCAAAATGTTGGTCAATGAGGTGTAGAATATGGAAGTTAAATCAGCTCTATCTGGAGCTTAACTGGGTTTGTCAGAAAAAATTAGCTTGTGTTATTTTTAAGCAGTGGTCATTGAGCATCCTGTCAGCAAAAAAATAAAAGTTAGATCACACATCCCCAATATATGTATATATGCTTCTTTATAAAAATATATGCCTGTACTATTGTATTGGTATATTCTATATTTTATAAAATATGCAAACAGAACATTTTTCTAAGGATCAGAAAAAAATAAACTGGTGGGGGTTTTTTTTGGAGGAGGGGAAAGCAAGGCATTTGGGGTTAAGTGACTTGCCCAGAGTTATATGGCTAGTAAGTGTTAGGTGTCTTAAGGCCAGATTTGAACTCACGTCATCCTGACTCCAGGGCTGGTGCTCTATTCACTGCACCTCCTAGCTGCCCCCAAAATAAACTGTTTTTAAAAATTATTTTAATTATTGATGGTACAAAACACCTTTTTACTCTTGAGAGAAATGTGATTAAATATACTTAATCGTTTGCAATGTGTATGTCCTAGGGACTATTGCAGACTTGTAAATAATAATTAGCTGTTAGCAATTAATTATTTAGTTGGATCAATGTAGCTATCCAAGCAGGTAAATTTAATTTTTAGATACTTCTTTTATTGAAAAATATACAATACAATAATCAAATAATAGGTCAGTGTGGTCACTGAACATAATAGCTTTTCAGCAAATCATGTTTCTCTGTGACATTTTCCATGTGTACAATACATAAACAAGCAAAAGTGAGTGTTCTCTAATTTCAGTTTAAGAAAAGGTCTTTAATATAATACATTTCTACATGGTTACACTTAATGGGTGGTATCTTACCTTAATTTCCTGTTCATATTTAGATATCTAACTTTTTGTTTTAAGGTAAGTATGACATACAGCAAAAAGGGCAGTTTAGGTATGCCAAAGAGTGGATAGAGGAGAATAATATATAATAAGAAGGAAAGGTAGATTGAAGCTAGATTATGAAGACTTTAAATGCTTAACTGAGAAAGAGTTTATATTTGATCCTAGAGGTGTCACTGGTGCTTAAGGAATAGGTTGTGGGCTGCTAGGTGATGCAGTGGATAGACCACTGGCCCTAGAATCAGGAGAACCCAAGTTCAAATCAGGTCTCAGATATTTACTAGCTCTATGACCCTGGGCAAGTCACTTAACCCTGATTGTCTCCAAAGAAAGAAAAGAAAGATGAAAAGAAAAAAAAATAAGGAATAGGTCGATGATGTGGTCATCTCTATCTCCTAATCCTAAATTCCTACTCCTCCTAATACCAACTCTCTCATCCACCTAAAACAAAAAACCTGGGGTTCTTAACCAGTCACTTGTTGGCAACACAGAGAGCTCTTCTTCCAAAGGGTGACTGTCACAGTCTTGGGGTAGGCAGTTAATTTCCCAAGTGGTCCCAGGGTCAGTTAGGTGCCCAGATGGAACAACACCCAGTGTCATGGGCAGGGTGGGAAGCAACCCTTCATCCCACCCTCTCTTTGATCATGCATCATATAGGGAGGGTCATGGAGGAACTCCCATTTTGGAGGTCTCTTCTCAAGACAATCACTAGGATTTTCCTGATGGTTACATATAGGAATGTGAGTAGATCATGTCTGTTTTTTGCATATTTCCAAATTACAAATAATTTCCATTTTTATGCCCTTTCACAGCTTGTTTTCTTGGGAGAGGACTTTAGTTCTAATTGAATCACTGCCACCTTGAAGATACTGTGTATTGACTTTTCTCATCCCTGTTCATTCTTATTCATTTTAATTGACCCAGATTCTGAGAAACAGTAGAGCCATTTTTGGGGGGGAAGGAGGGTTGCTTTGTTTTCTGGCTTTTGTCAGTCTGAGGAATCATTTAGCTACCAAGGTAGGAAAAGCAATCAATTAACTAATTTAAGAAAGATATCAATAATTGTATTTGTTTAGTACTTTATACAAAGCATTCTCCTCAAAATAACCCTTTAAGAGTAGGTAATACAAGTTATATTTACCCTTTTTTGCAGATTATAAAACAGTCGAGTAGCAAGCAGATCCAGGACTCAAACTCAGATCTTTTGTCTGTTGGTTTTCTCTAACCAAATCAATAAACTTTTATTAAGCACCCCCTGTATGTCAGGCACCATGCTTAGTATTAGGGATACAAAAAAGGCAAAAAACCTTTAAAGAGTTTGCAGTCTAATGGGGAGTGGTGTGACAACACATAAACAAATACATACAAAGCAAACTATATATAGGATAAATAGGAAACGGTTAGCAGAGGGAAGGCACTAGAATGAAGAGGGATTGGGGGAGGCTTCCAGTAAAAGAGGAGATTTTAGTTGGTACTTAAAGGAAGCCAGGGAGCTCAGTGGGAAGAGGGGAGGAGGAAGGGTATTCTTGGCATGGGGAGCAGCTAGAGAAAATGCCTGGAGCTGGGCAATGGAGCTTCTTCTTTGTGGAACATCTAGGAAGCCAGTGTCCTTGGATCAAAAGGTAAATGCCAAGGAGTAAAATGTAAGAAGACTCACTTAATGTTTACTAGCCATGTGACCTTGGGCAAGTCATTTAACACCAATTGCCCTGCCTACTTCCCTCCAAAAAGCAAAAAACAAAAATAATGTAAGAGGACTGGAAAGGTAGAAGAGAGCTGACTTAAGAAGGAATTTGAATGCCAAACAGAATGTTTTGTATTTGATCCTGGAGGCAATAGGTAGCCAATGAAGTTTATTAAGAAGGTGACACCATCATACCTGCACTTAAGGAAAAAAATCACTAAAATATTTTACATATACCAAAGTTGTTTTGTTTTTGTTTGTTTTCCTTTTTGGAGGGAGAAGGTAGAGCAATTGGAGTTAAGTGACTTGCCCAAGGTCACAGGGCTAGTAAGTGTTAAGTGTCTGAGGCTGGATTTGAACTCAAGGTCCTCCTGACACCAGGGCTGGTCCTCTATTCACTGTGCCACCTGGCTGCCCCATACTGTAAGTTATCTTGAGTGGAGTTTATCTAATTCTTCCTGCAGGATTTCATTGGCAATATAGAGAAAAGCCAATGCTTTATGTGGGTCAAACCCATGTCTTTGTAATGCATGAGCAGTGTTCTTTCCAGCACTCCAAGCTGCCCATTTTGGAATGGATCATAATGTCATAGATTTAGTGCTGGAAGGCACCTCAGAACCTTCATCTACTCCAACCCTCTCTTTTTAGGAATGAGGAAGCTGAAGGCCAGAGAAGTGATGTCAAGTGCCCAAGTCTAGACACATAGAAAGTCTTAGAGCCAAGGCTTGAATGAAATCAAATGTTCTTTCAACCATAGCAGGTATAGAAAGTGGAACAAAATGGTGATAAGTCTGGTCACATGAGAAATATTTGAAGGAACTGGATTGTTGATCCTGGGCAAGAGCATAAGGTAGGTAAGATTCCTACAGACACATCATTAAAGGGTTACATAGTGGGACTCTCAGGACGACTATTCCCATTTGAGAGATTATTAAATGACACAGCATAATATAGTGGGGGGAAAACAAACACAGAACACCAAATTTAAAGACCGACGACCAGGATTTAGTCAACAATCAGTCAAGAAATATGTATTAAGCGCTGAGTACCTCCTCCTACTGCTTCTACTCCCTCTATAAGATTAGGCAAGACACTTTCCTTTTCTGAGACCCAGTTTCTTCAGCTCTAAAATAAAGGAGTTGTAACCAGGTGACCTCCAAGGTGTCTCCTGGCTCTAAATCTGGAATTCCATCTAGATGTCCTGTAGATGTTTTTTACTTTTATGTCCAAAGCTGAACTCACTATCTTGCCCTCTCCTCCATGACCCTCCTGTGATTGTTCTAGTGCTGTGGAAGCCACTACTGTCCTTCCAGTTTCCCAGGCTCACAACGTAGGCGTCACCCTCATTCTCCTCCCCCTGTTTCCAGTCTTTGCCAAATCCTATCTATTCTATTTTCACTTCATTTTTTTTTATGCACCTGGTTCTCTCCTCTGCCACTGCAGACCCATATCCCTTTATACCTGGAGCATTGCAATGGCCTTCTTCTTTGTCTCCTTGTCAACAAGTCTCTTTTTGCTTCAGACCATCACCTACTTAGTCACATATCAAAATGTTCTTGGCGAAGCCCAGATTTGACCACGTTACTCCCTTATTCACTTAATTCCAGTGGCCCATTTTCACCTCTAGCATCATATATAAGATCCTCTATTTTACTTTTAAATCTCTTTGAAAACTGACTCTCTCCGACCTTGCTAGTCTTACACCTTGTTACACCTTGAGAAAAGACTGAGTCTTTTTTCAGTCATGTCCAATTCTTCATGACCCTATTTGGGGTTTTCTTGGCAAAAATATTGGAATATTTTGTCATTTCCTTCTCCAGTTTATTTGACAGATGAGGAAACTGAGGCAAACAGGGTTAAGTTTCTTGCCTAGGATCCCACAGCTAGTAAGTGTCTGAGGCTAGATTTGAACTCAGGAAGATGGTGGTTTTTTTTTTTTGGAGGGGAA